>JAOEHY010025187.1:57960-84483 GCA_025447955.1 Psilopsiagon aurifrons | reverse complement strand
CCCCCCAGTAGATGCTGCCTCATTTTGCTGTTCTCAGTCTACCACTGTTGCTTGAGTGTGCCTTTAGCTATCCCTGGTGCTTAACTGGAAAACTAAATTGAATATATTACAGTATTTATTTTGTCAGTTGCAGTGATATAATCCATCAGAAGAGCCAGATCAAGTTAAATGCTCAATAAGAAATATTTTCCTACTAGGCAGGTTGTCTACTACCTGTAGAGCTTGTAGGCACAATCAACAGAAATATAATAGGTGCATCTCTCAGCTGGTGTTGCAGTTCACTTCAGACTGCTGTGTCTGGAAAGGTAATACCTGAAAGTCTGACAAGAAGGTTTTCAGTGTTTCAGGTATTAACAAGGGTGGGTAAACCACACCTGAGCTGGGGGACTATACTGCCTGCAAAGTCCTGGTGTGGGGCCAGACTTCTTTCTGCCATGGCTGCACACATGCGCTATCCCGTCCAACAAGGGCAACCTGGTTGTCCAGGCTAGAAAAGAGCAGGGATTATATCTGAGTAAGTCCCTGCTTCAGACAGTTCAGCTGTGGAGCATGCTTAGTTAGCTTGGAGAAAACCCGCAAAGTGATTTTATTCCAGAAGTCATGCAGGAGGAAGTGTCTGGTCTTTCTTCCAGTCAGGCCTCACCTGACGTGTCGGACCTTTCTCCTGTCCCTGCACCAGTGTGGCTATGTCATTCTCAGCAACTAGAAGGAGAACAATTTGTCTCAATCTCAATTTTTGTTAAATATTTGAAGCACTGGGACTCTTAGTACTCATTTGGGACCCCAAAAAACACCTTTTCACACATATCTCTTGTGTGAATCCAAATATCTGGGTGTCTTGAGAGTCATGCTTTATATGAGCCCGTGGCTGGTACCACTACATTTTCCTAGCAATGGCACAGTATCACCCACACCCTCACAATAGCTATGATGCCCCAACCCCTGTGTGATAAGGTAATACTCATTAAAAGCTGACTAGAAAGACAGTGGGCAGCTTGCTTTGCTAGAGGATTTAACTGTTTACCACATGGTTAGGCAGGCAGCTGAGACAATAAACCAAGTGAGGATCCAGTTAAATCATAGAATGCTAGAATGGTTTGGGTTGGAAAGGACCTTAGAAATGGCCTCGTTCCAACCCCTTGCCATGATCAGGGGCACCTTCCAGTAGATGAGGTTGCTTAAAGGCCTGCTCAACCTGGCCTTCTCTGGGAATGTGAGAAGGATGAAGGACTTTTTTTTTGTGGCAGGAGTGGGATAGTATATGTCATGAAAGAATATACCTGCCTGGAAAGAATATGCGTATTTTACCTGTCTGGAGAACAACATTTTAAAGGAATTTTAAGTCTTTTCTTGTGCTCCTATGGGGATGGAGTGTTACCAATATTCATACAGAGATGGTAAGGTATTTTATGTTATTTTTGATATTTTATGGTGAAGCAGGGGTGTTCTTAGTTAACATTCTTGTGAGGAAAGACATTACTCAGTGAATTAACATCCTAGAAGGATGCTGGGTTTAGCTATTTGAATTTTAATTTCAAAAATTTATTGAAAACAATGACTTAATAGAAGAGTTAGTAAAAATCAGACTTAAAAGCTACGACAAAATCATCTTAGCTTTCAATGTGATTTAGTGTACTCCATGACATACTTATTAGCATACATATTAAGATAATCGGTATCTAAAAGTCACCACAGAAGTAAGAGAATATAAATTCCTGCTTCCAGCCCCCTTGGTTAGCACAGTCAGCATGTTATGAGCTAAATTGTATCTTTAGGTGTTAAGATGCCCAATGACGCATCTTGAACATTCTCAGTGTTTGAGTGATGGTGGTGAATCTGACCAGGATGGCAGAGTAGGTGAATTCCAAACATTACTTAGCAGCAGTGGGTCTTTAAACTGTAGCTGTACTCCACTATGATGGCACAGGGGTACTGCCACCTGGGAGAAAAATGAAGGTAGTTTGACTTTCCTCAGAGAAATCAGATGCTGTTTCTTTTCCAACTCCTTATTTTGATGTAATTTATAGTTTCCTAAATTGCCTATCTTACTTTTTTGCCAGCTTTGCACATTAATTTTATTCTTGCATTCCTCCATTTTTAAAGCAATCGCTCTTATTTAGATCTCTAGTGGGAACGTTATTCTTCATCACTATCTGAGAGTATCTCCTGCAAGTGCTTCCTATAACAGAAATTAATGTGACTGACACCGTTTTCAAAAGGCTTTTTTCAAACCAAATCCAGATAAAATTGCTGTACTGTAGCCATTAGGCACTCATGAAGGAAGTCTTGAAGCTTCCTTTGCTCACTGCTGATCCCTGATATCTCCTATTATAGCCTCCTGGAGCTACCCAGAATCTCTACAGAACTATAAATCTATACCATCTGACATCTGTTGTCAGAATGGGTAATGTTTGTAAAGTAGAAGAAGCTGGAGAGAGAACTCAGTTCAAACAACAAAGGCTTGGTATAGCTTTAAAAATACTGGTATGTTGATGGACATTTATTTTTCTTCTGAATATTGGCTTGTTCCCCTGTTGGGAGGTTATTCAAATGCAGTCATTTAGAAAGGGGATGAGATTGTTCGGGAAAGGTAAATAGATCTGGTGTCTCTGTTTGTTTACAATAGGATTGAGAGATGATATGCTTCTGTGCGTTTCCATTATGTGAGTGCCAGGTAACGGTCTGGCATTTTACATAATGAAAAGGATGTTTAATTTTCTGCTGTCTTCCACAAGACAATGACCAGAGTATTTGTTATGTGATCTAAAACTGCAACTGTCACATTTGCCTTTTGAAGAAATAGTCAATGTTGCATGTTGTAAAGGTCTTATTATAACAACTATGGGAATTATTTTTAAGCAACTTAAAGTTAATAAAATAACAGGTAATAGTTTAGACGCGTAGTGGTTTTTATCTGTGATTTAATTATAGGAGCAAAATTGTAGATTCAACTTTTCAGTTTTACGTTATCCAGTTTATTTGTTCTCTGTACCTAATTAGTTAAAGGCAGAGAAAATTAGTTCAGTGCACAGTCTTTTGGTTTAAAGCTTTATTGCTACACTGTTTTTTAAATATCCCAAGCAAATGTTCAATTGTTATGAAATAACCATTTGCAATGAGTTGGGGTGAGTTGTTTTTTTTTTGTTACTAAACTTCCCTATTGTTCTAAATGTCAGGAAAATACAGACTTGCTAAATGGTTGATTTTAGCAAAATTTACAGATTACCACTTTTGACACAATATAGTGATTTCTGAATTTATTTTAAAATCTATATTCCTGACTTTAAAAACTTTCTTTCAATTTAGGTATACATTGAGTGCTTACTTCAGAGAATGATAAAGCTATTGTCAATATAGTTTTACAGGTTGCCAAAATAGTTTCTCACCTTCAGAATAGTGTGCAGGTTTGCTACCTCTTAAAGCAAAAGGCACTGAAGCTGTACAGAATTTAATTAGTTCTCACTTTGGCATTTTGTTAGTTAAAATACATTTTGGAGCTGTCAGTTGGAGTTGGTAGATTTCTGCAGAGAGGTTTTTGTGAAGAGCATTAAAACCATGCTGCTCATCCAACTGCAGGATCTCTTGCTACACACCATGGCTGTGCAATGAACATTCTCTTTGCATTTTTCTGCATGTTAGATTTCTGTATCATCCTATAATTCTGCAGACAACCTTGGATGAGTTCTTGAGGAAGCATGTGAGGTGTCTGGCATTTGTTCCTGCTACACTAAATATTGTCCTGTTTGTCATAGCATGAGTGAGAAGTGAAAACTCAGACTCCAGCTTGCCAATATGGGGCTACAGTGTATTGCTTTTAAGGCTGTGTGCTTGGCAGTGTGCTATGCCAGGGCTCCAGAGGACAGAAAATTCAATGTTACTGCACAGATGTTTGAGACAAATTGCTGGAGGGTAGGCACCTGAGATTTACAAGCTTGCTATGGACAATTGCTCACTGTTGTATCAAGCGTACATGAAAGATGTTGTCATGTATCCCATGCTAAGAAACTGCATAACTTGGAACATCTCTCTGAAAATTGAATCATCTTGTCTGCCCTATGTAATGTATTAATGCTCGCAACACTGATTTAAATCTGTGTTCTCAGGTCTCACATCCTTTAATCTTGTTAGCCAAGTACTGGGCTTGCAACTTTAAAATTGGTTGAGGAGGAGCTCCTAGTTTACTGGCCCTAATTCATAGTAACTGAAGCATATTTACACAGAACTAGTTCATCTAAATAAATTGTTTTCAGTCAGATTCCAATTGAAGGGAGTTGAATTCTTGTTGCATTACGAAACTCAGAATCAGCCTTTATCCATTATGGAAGGAGTTTACAGAAAGCCATAGGTCAGGTGTGTGTGGAAATTGGGCCGTACCTTCCACATCAGACTTCAGAGGTGTGCCTGGGGCCGCATAGGCATTCTCCTAGGGTTGTAATGCTGCTGGAAGGCAGCAAGCTGTTTCAAAATGCCCTTTTCAAACCATTGCCTTCCAAAGTGCTTACAGCTGCTATTTGAGTATTCTCATTAGAGAGTAACTTGACTGTATTTGGTACGAAATTTAAGTCCTGATTTATGATGTCAATGCTGTAAGCTGATTTCTCATAAAAGACTAAACACATTTAGTCTGCGGACTCTACTTCATTACTGTACCAATTTTAAGAGCTATTGAAAACAGATCAGGTCAGTTTGCAATAATTTTGGAGTTTACTCCTTAACAGAATAGGGATGGGGATTGTGGGTATTTGGAGTTTAAAGTATGCATGAACATTTATTTATAAAATTGGTGTAGTTTTGTTTTTCAAGTTAAAATCAAAGTTTGGAAAAGATTTAGGTTTGCTTTATTTAAAACAAGGGTTATATTGCCCTTTGCTTATTAGATGTTTCTATTTTAATGTAGCACTGTATTTTGTAAAAGGGTGCCATTGGGATACAAAACAGGCCAGAGACAATCTGCTTTTCAATTAATGGAAAAAAAATGGGGTTTCCAACATCGTTTATTTTCAGCTAACTATAAATAAAGGCCTTAAGATAATAGCAGCAACTAATACTGGACTTCTTTTTAAACTGATTTGTTCCCTATGGCTCTTTCAGTGAACTATATTGGAATTCAAATCATAAGAATGAAGTTTTCATTCGACCTTTAGTTGTATTTATAATTATATTTTAGTGACAGATCAAGAGCTAAACAGATTTTATTCTCCATTTTTCTAGTGCTGTTTTTCACTGGGATACACTGTGGTCTATTGCAAGTTTGTAATGTCTTCTCTTCCCCTCTTTATTTGGAATATCACTAAGTATATTTCATATCAACACTCTGTAGATTAAATTTTCCTAAAAATAACTTTTATGTGTGCATAACTACGAGTGGGGCTTTTTACTATCATGCTGAATTCAACGTGTAGTTTAGTCAAGTATCTTAATAATTCATTTAAATACATGTTTTTTAAAAATGTAGTTATATTTTTAAAAGATTTCTCCATCATATGAACTGGGAGGCCTCCTTGTATTGGGTATTACAAAGGTAAAGTATTAATACAGAAACGAACTTGAATTGTACAAGTTTTTTCTCAGAGTTGTCAGGTATTTAAAGTTCTGAACTCAGTCTTTTGCCAAGTTTAATTGTTCATTTATGAGGTTAAAGATATTCAGTTGTGCTCCATATGCCTGGGCTTTAATAGCAGTCAAGCAAAATTCCTTTTAAAAAATGCAAATCAGGCTAATGGAAGCCTGCAACATATTGCTGAGTCATTTTCTGTAAATATTAAGGTAGAATCCTGCATGTGCTTACCTTTAACACTCAAAAGCGTTATGCAGTATGACTCTCAAACTGGAAATGACAAAGAGTGGGCACAAAATAATGAGGAAAATACACATTTCAGATTGCCTGTTAATAGGTATGCTGTCATGGGTATATACTGCTTTTCTCTGAAGACAGAAATTATTAATGAAATGTTATCTCTCTTTCCTGAGTTTCCAAAGAAAAAGTGCAGCACTATGTTACTGTTTTTCTCCATACTTCTTTCAGAGGTAGCTTTGCATCAGATTTCGTAATACTCATTGAAATGTTTTTGGAATAGCTGCAAAGCTGCAGTTTACAGTACACAAATAGTGAGAGGTGTTTATATCTTAATAAGAACAATATTCACATTCCCAAGGGACTTTTTGTTTCTTCTAGCAGAGGACTAATAGTTAGCTGTGTTTTCTTTTTTGGTTTTGATGAGTTTTTTCTTCCTCATGAGTGAGGAAGTTTTCATAGCTAGATTGAATAGAGCTGTCATTCTAGCCCTGATGAAAGAACAAGAACTGACAAAATAGATGACATTCAGTCTTTTGCATTTCCAAAGGTACTGTTTAATACAATTGAATGAGGGATGAAAATATGTCAGGACTGTCCCTTCAAGTTTTCTGGAAAGTCTGTTTGTAGACTGGAACTCCATTCTTTAAATAACAAGTTATACTATTTCAGGGCCCTGTATTTTTTTATTGATTGTTCCCACTGAAATCTAGTTGCTATGGAGTAGATTTAAATTTTAAAAGTGGCTTTGTTGCATAAATTAGTAATTTTCTGGTCTTTGCCTTCATTATTTTGTAAATGAAACTGTTCCTCATTCTAAGTAATTACCAGCTTGCAGTAAAGACCTGTTTCTCCACAGACGTTTTTTCAATGGGATCTTTGCTGTTGATTTAGGTCCCAGCAAGGTCATGGTATTTCTGCTGGTTCTAAAAACCTACTTGTCCTGCCATGTTCTTTAATCATTGTCTGCAGTTGTATGTGATTCATATGTGTAAATTATAACTGTCAGATTGCCAATTTTATTTTTTCAGTTGCTAGATACCTCAGTTTCAGTAGTTGCAGTGTTACAAACTGATGAACGCATGTTTTCAGCTGTGAGCCTTGTGCTATAGATGCCCTCCTTGTCTGTCTTTGTCTTTATTTCTCAGCAGTACATGTATATTACTTAGCTACTACTTGTTAAATATGCACAACTTTTCTTTTGCTGAGTAAGGCTCTTTCAGCTTTCCGTAATTCCCAATTAGCTTTTCTCTAGCTAATAACCTCGTTAATGCCTAAAATAGTGCTGTGTCTCTGAAGGCTGGAATCATCATGAAGTGAAACATCATGCATGTGTATCGCTTTTAATGGAAATGTGCCAAGATTTCTTCCAACTGGGCATTTTTAGACTTGAGTGTTTCCCTCCCTGAATTGCATGGTAATGTAGGCTGCTTGGAAATCAGCGTTATGCCTGAGAAACTGCTTTTGATTGTTTATTAGGCTGCATTTAGTGCCCTGTAACTCGCTCAGCAGGCCACATTGGAGTTCTAATGGCAAAATACTCAGGAAATGCTTTCACCTTATCCCATTATTCCTTGTTACGCATTTAGACCCCAGACTGAATCCCAGGGCTTCAGCCTCACCTCCTGGAGTATTACTCCTACCACCCTATACTGAACACAAAAACCCACCTAACATGTTGTGAGGGAGTACTAAGCAGCAGCAGTGTATCTTTTTGTCCCACTGGTGCAGCAGAAAGGAAAGCCATGGAATACAGTACTGCTTACGTCCCATTTTTATTCAGACTCCACTCCTGACTTTGGACCCTATCTTGTCCATCTCCCTGAAAAGCTGAGAAAGAAGACGGTCGGGTGTCACTGAACCAGCCAACAAATCAAGCAGCCTGGGCTCCTGAGAATTAGTATTTCTGGGGAAATGGCAGTAAGAATGTCTGTATAAATAAAAATAGCTTTGTATTTCAGTGTTGGTTACAGGCTGTCAAATTTGACTATTTATTTTTTCACTTATTTCTTTTGGATATACTTAATTCAAGTCAGTATTTATAGCAGAGGTATTTCTTGCTATATGCTACTGCTCTACACTCTCAGAAGTTAAATGGACCGTTGTTAAATTACTGCTTTTTGCTACAAGATTAAAGATCAGTTCATTAATTTTTCATGATAGCAAGTAGATGCATCCTCTTGTTAATGAAACCCCACCTACCAATGAAAAGGACAGTTACTTAAGAGATACCCCCTTTGCGTGTATTTTTTTCTGCTTGAAATTCGATCAAATGATCAGGGAAAGATTTTGAAGGTGTTTCTACAACACGTCATGAATTCTGTGCAATGCAAAGTCTCAACTTTATTTTTGTCTCGAAAGTACATGTCTGATATAAATTTCCCCTTTTGGCAGGGAAAAGAGATTTTAGCATTCCACAAATCCAGATTCTTATCCTTATGGCTTTAACTTGGAGTTGAAGCTTTAGATTTTCCTTGGAAATCTTTCACAACTAGGAGCATGATTCTTTCAGCAGGGTATGGTGCACATCAGCTTCCTGTTGAAACTGGTTAATACTCCAGAGATGCTAAGAAATGTTTTGTGCAGCCTGGCAGTACTAATCCAAAGAGACATAAAATGCAAAGAATGAGACCCCTGCGTTTGGAAACATGAAAGTATAAAAGCTGGTGCAGTGAGATTTGGTTAATCATTTTGGTTTTATTTTTATAAAAGAGCAGGAACTTGAATATTTCAGGATTGTATTTTGGTAATCTCTTGTTCACACAATGGGTTTCTTTGTTCTTTAGGGATGCAAGAGGGAAATAAATCAACTCATTATTTTCAGCATTAAACTTTGTTTTCATTCTTTGTTCAGAGGAATGGAAGAAACAAAATTAACGGTACTTTATTCTTTGCACCTACAGCTGACAGTAAATAAGAGCAATTAAAAAATCATTTGTGTGAACTAACTACTGTTCGTTCATTTAAAAGCAAGTGCTGTACTTTTTATCTTGACCTGAAAAAAAGTTGAGTCCTTTAACACCATTTTCTTTTCATGTCATGCGAGATACCTTGATTCATGGATGTCATCTCTGTCTACCATTCCAGGGGTCACAAGCGCAAACTGGAAGATGATGCTGCCAGTGAATCCAGTAAAGAATCCAGCAATGAAGATGAGGAAGGAAGCAGTTCTGAAGCAGATGAAATGGCAGCAGCACTGGAAGCTGAATTGAATGACTTCATGTGATATTCATGCAGAAGATGGAGTCTGTAATTATATTTTACTTCTCATAAACGGATTGGACTTCAGATGAGTCTCTTATGTCAGTACTCAGTGTTTTTCCAAAATGCATATGTATATTTTGCAAAGCAGCACAAGAGGTGACACATTATTTTACAAAATCAGAAATAGATGTTTTTAAGGTGTTTTATTAAAGGAAAATATACTTTTTTAAGCAAAAAAAAGTATTAAATGGGACTTGGTGTGCTATGCCAAAGACATGTTAGGAGCTCTGCAGAACCTTCATATACAGGACAGTGATACAAAGATTCATGATTAAACATACAGCAGCTTTTTAAGAATATTGCAGTCTGCAGTTTATGGTTAATGGTCTTCAGAAGTAAAAAGGGAGGAGATAAAGGAGTTGAAATTGTCTGGGTAGTTCAGCAGGAACCTGATGAACTGGTCATCCTTTTCCACAAATAAATGCTATCAAGTATAAAGGATTTTTAAAATAAAATAAAAAAAAAAGAACAATTTATATTTGTATAGAAACAGGTAATGTGATATGCAAGCTTGGTGAACTCTGCACTTGACCCCCTCTGTCATTTGCTTCGAGGAGAATACATAATGATCAGAACTCATGTTTTTAAGTTACTTTGTGGAATAGTTGGGTTCTTTAGGGACATCATTTAGATTTTTAACTTTTCTTCTCTGTAACCAGAAATTTAGCACAGCATACTGTGTGATCCTGTATTGCCATAAAAACCATATTCACCCATTTGTGTTGTCTTGGAAAGAACGAGTGCTACTTCAGTCTAGGTAGGATTTAATTTCTTTGACAAGAGATCTGATGTAAAGTTTTTGTATATTCTATTTCATATTTGACCCACAAAACAGATTTTCTTTCATTTAATAAAAATTCATTTTGTACACTTTGTTTCCCTTTCCTGTTAATTTTCTTCCATCAAATACAATGCATCTTTCCATAGTATCTTTTTTTTCACTCTGATGAAAATAATGAAAAACATTGAAAGCAAGAGCAGATTCATAGACCCGGGCAAGTAACTGAGGCAGAGAATAGAAACACTGGCTCAGAAGATTCCCCTTTTTTTGGTACATGAACTCTTATATTCTGACTTTTTCTCAGGTACCAGTTCTCAAGGTACCGTAAGAATTACTGCACTGATATTGAATTTCTGAGTCTAGAACTGTGGTTCATTCTCAACTGTTAGCAACTGGAGAGAGAAATCCTTTTAAAACATGTTTGCAAAAGAAGATTCATAAATTCCGGTATCATGGTTAAAGGGAAGTACTTTCTGGTGCAGAAATACTTAATTTTGCCACTCGGCGATAAAAAGGAGAGAGTATTTGAATAGAATCTCAGCCAGTTTTCAAATAAGAGCCTACTTTTCAAAGCTTCATAATGGCAATAAAAGGAACACTGAGAAAATAGAAACTTTTCTGATTAGTACTGCGTTTCCACTTCAGAATGCAATGTCAGCATCCGCAAGACACAAATAATGTTTTCTGTGGGAAAATGTTCAACTTCTCAGATGTTTGCACAGGTATCCTATAGCTGAAGTGTACAGTGACCTGCCTGCTGTAGCTCTCCATGCAAACAATCAGGATGCCTCCGAGTGAGTTGCATTGTGTAACAGAAGAAAAAGACTAATGCTTATAAAAGGGGAAGTCAAAATACTTTTCTCAGAAACTTAAATGCAGCCTTCCCAGCCATCAGAGGATGACTTCTTGCAATTAAATACTAAATATGTTATGGGTACGTTTTTTGTTTTCTTAGATTAAGCCCAGTTGAAATAATTTGAAGTAATACCAACTTTTTGGATTGCTGTGAAGCTGCAAATGACTTTTTCAGCAGAGACTCGTTCTGATTGATGGTCTCTTCCAGTCATGCAGCTCTGTGGCAGCAATCTAACTCTGAATGTAGACACAGCCAGCCAGCAAACCTGGGTAGGTTGCTGTTTGCTCAGCAACGTGGCGCCTTGGTTCAAGCTGCTTGTTGGATGCCACGTCCCTGGCACGGCAGCTGTCTCACAGTGCTCGTGCAGTGATTTCATACACATAAAGTTGGACAAGCTTTTAGTGTGAAAGGCTGTATCCTCTTCCCAGTTTTATTTTATGGCTGTTGCTTTTGATTTAACTGGTGGTGTGTGCGTGTCTGGGAAGGAGCCCTAAAAGCGATCAGTACTCCACTAAACCAAATATCATCTAAACTCTGAGTAAACACAGAGCGAGAGCTCTACACCAGACTGCAAACTGCATCTATCCAGTGAAGATTCATCTGCCTCTATGGGAGCTGCAAAACCTGCAGTTGGTATTGCACACAGAGGCCCCAGGAGCAGGCAGCATGCTGACAGGATTAAAGCCAAACAGTTCTCTAACAACCAGAATGACACTGAAAATTCTCACTTTGACATTGATTACTCAGATATCTCTAACAACCCCTGCTCTCAAATCCTTGCAGTGGGGAAACCTAGTATGGGGTGGGGGTTCAGAGGCACCAATCCATTGCTCACTGCCAGAGCAACCCAGAAATCTGCTTTCTGTCTAGAAGTAGGCTCCTGCTCATTCAGGTAGCTGAATGTAGTAAACTGGTCCCCAGCCTCTCTCTGCACTGGCAGGGTGGAGAAATGGAAACTGAAAATTTGATAGATGATAAGTTAAATGCCTTAGCTAACCTGCCAGCAAGAAGTATTTTGATGTATGAAGTTATCACTCACACTTTTTTGAAGATGCAGGGACATCCCTGAAAAGGCAAAAAATATGTTTTATGAAATGGCTTTTAACTCTTCATTAGGTAATCCGCATCTCTTGACTAGTTGGTTTATCCTACCTTCTTGATCTACTTCCATAGGTTAGATAGCTAGCAAGGATGTGCTGCCAGGAAAGGCTCTCTTAAAGCAGAATCAAAGACCAGATTCCCACTGAGGCTGTTGAACTTGGGCAGTGCTGGTTTCTGAAGGTGTTCCAGGCATGGAAATGAGTAGAGAAGGGGCATAAAGTGAACCATGCTTCATTAAGCTTTCTGAGAAAGTACTGTCACTGGTGTTCAGGAAAGACAGCTCCTAAGGCCTGACAGTGGTTTTAGAACAGGTAAGAGCAGTCATTTCAGTTTGAAGACCAGCAGCTTTTCTTTTTCCATCTTAACTTGCCCTCAGCAGTTCTTAAGAGAATGGGAGTACATCACAGCTCTTTGTAGAGGCTGTAGTGGGACCCATGAGAGAAGCAAAAAAAATCATCAGGTAGTGACTAAGCTTTTCTCTTTGTGCATGTGCTGGGGAGGTCTGAAGACAGGCGAACAGTGTCACTTAGCGCTGAGATGTGAGAAACTCCAAGCATACAAATGCTTTCACTGTTGGGTTATGTGTATATGTGGAGTGGGCCCTCTGTCTTCTCAGTGTTAGATAGTAACATCCATTGCGGAGGATGGAAAGTCTCAAGTTTCCTTCTTGGCACTACTGCTTGCAGAATAGGTTAGTGTCTTACAAGTGTGAAAATCCACACACACAAACCTGGAGCTATACCTTCAGATTTCTCAGCTCTGCCTAATTTTACTACAGTAAAGATTGCACTAGATGACAAGTTGGAGAATTCTCCATAACAAAGTGTATTTCTTCATGTAGCTGAAAATTCAGCATGAGAAGTCTCCCATAAATTATTAAATCAGGCTTTGCCAAAAGGAAAATATTTGTGAGTAATTTTTAATTAAAAACTGAAAGTGCACATAAATCCTAAGTTCTTAAAAACATTTTCTTGTAAGTAAAAATGTTCCCTGATAGTTATCCTTCAAGTTGAATCAATGCCACCAAAAAAAAAAAAAAAAAAAAATAGGTGTGTTTATGTGATACAAAAGTTAAAAGAGGGTGAAGACCGTGCATCATTTTTTTTGGTTCTCTCCTCAGCAGAGCCTCCACTTTCTTTTCCTTGTTGATTTCAAGTTTATGTACCCTCTGTGGGTCACTCCACACCTCATCTTGGCTTGTGTCCTGTTCTTCAGTGAACCCTAGCCATCGCATGCCCAATTCTGTCACCATCGCTGTCTTTATCCAGTAGGTCCCAGTTCTCACTACCTGCACACAATTGGTTTATGGCTTTTTTTCCTATCCAACTAATACAACTTCAGTTGTCACTTCAGAAGTGTTTAAAGCCCAGCATCTGGCACAGCCCCTTCTCCCCTCCCTCTCTGAGGGACAGGAAGCAGCAGGATCTGATCCCCCAGGCAGCATCACCTACCATGAGCTGGTTTGCTGCAACTGCATAGCCAAGGCTCTTCAAGACCAGGTCGGATGTATTTCTGAGCAACCTGATCTAGCTGAGAAGTGCATATTTTTGCCCTACCTGTGGGTGAAAAGCTATGTTAACAGCTTGCTATGTGCTGCTCTCTTCCACTGACGTGTCCTCTGTGATTCACTGTGTCTTGCTGGGGCACTGGGAAGGGGAATGGAGCCAGACCTTCCTCCTGAGTCACCACTGCTCTCTTCCTAAGCCAAACTCTCACCAGAGCTGGCAGGCAGTAACTATTGCAAAGCCACGTAGGTTTACCAGGTGATGATAAAACATCCATCCTTCTTTAGATTTGCTGTGGGACATGAGTAATGCAGAATTTTCTTCTCTGCCCCTTCCGCATCTGCCACAAGAAGTCTTGAAAAAGCAAATAACAGGAACCATAAGGGAGAGAAACCCTGGTCAAGGACACTCAAAAGGGCTGCATCCTCCTCCCTTTCCCTTCTCTACAAGAGACCAACATCTCTTAGTCCCCAAGAATGTTTGCCTGCCTTGCCTGTCAGATTTTGGCTGTTGTTCTTGCTCTTTCACAACAGGCAAGCTGTTCTCACCAAAGCACAACCTACCATTGCTATTGACCAACTGTCAGCAGCAAAGCCCATAGGCAACAGCCTCCTCCTCATCATGCTGCCTTCAGACCAAGCGTGATGAGGAGGTGCTTTTTGGCAGGGAGTACAGCAAGAAGACAGAAAAGCTTTTTATCTTCTGGGACCTACCACTGTGGATATGTGTGACCCTTTCAGGACACAAGTATTAAATGTGTCACTTAGTGCCAATATAAAGGGTCCTTGAGAAGTTCTCTGTTTTAATTAAGTGGATGTGTTTGGTCCTTGGAGAGCTCAACATATACTTGAGTGAATAAATGTTTTAATAATTCAGCTTCGTTTCTCCTAATCTCATAGCTGCATCCCACAGGAAAGCTTTCTTTTCATTGGCACTGAATATGAAATGAAGAATGCTCCATTTAGTTTATTTTTTAGTTTCTGTCCTTGTATCCAAGTTCTCAGCCAGCCTCTGAGACCACAGGGCAGCCCCACTGCAGGATCAACACACACACAGCAGCCCTGTGCCAGCTCCACAGGATACAGCTACCAGTTGTCATCCTCCTCCTTGGTTCTACCTCCAGGACCTGCCCAAGGAAGCGGGGCCACCTCTGGGCATATCTCAGAGCAATAGCCATGTGTCTTCCAGTATCCATCTGCCTCACTGACCATCACCTGGTAGAAATGGTGTTTCAGCTTGCCTGCGTGAAACACATCTTCCCCCACATGTGGCTTCTCCTGAGAGTAATTCAAGCCACTTTTCAGCACTTTTTGGGTTTGCACTGTGCTTTAAATCTCTTCCATTTTAAAATGCAGAAAGCAGCTAAGGAGCTGAAAGCAGGCCCCAGGTGGGCTGTGGGACAGAAAAGAAAAGAAACTCAACACTCTAAAAGTTGTGATTTGCCAGAATAACTCATCTCCTGTGACAGAGTCTAACTCATCTCTTGTGACAGAGTCTCTGCTTTGTGCGTGTTTAAGCACAGATCAGGCATTTTTCCAGCTCACAGTACAATCTATGGTTCCTGATGGGCCTGAGATGTGCATTGGATTTAGCACTGCAGTTTTGTTTGGTGTCGGGTGTTACTCTGTAAGGTTGTGACCTGAAACAGCCTGTCTGCGCAAACGGTGTTTTATTGGTGAAATATAGAACATACACCCACTCCTTCATGCCGTACCCACACACACTGATAAGTCACCATGCCACTCATGTTGTCTGGGTGCTTTTAAGGACAGGAGGAAGAGAAGAAATCTGGCACTAACAAATTGAATCTGGTGATTAAAGGTTGGAGTCCTTACATGAAAGGGTCATTGGTCTACAGGGGGAAGAAGGGTATTAAAACAGCAGTTCATCAGGTTAGAAATTGTCTTCTATAGCATGTGCCTAGGGCTCCTTGCAGGTCAGTGGGACTGTAACAGCCGCCTGACATCTATTAGTGTCCTTGTAACTTGAAGTCCTAAAGTGCACAGCCCATCAAGCAGGGGCTCCTCTTTTGCTTCATTACAAGGAGGGTAGCTCTGCTCGTCTGCATGCTGTCCACAGGCCAGTGGGTGCAAACTGTTGCATGAAAGGGGTTAATTCCGGCTGCAGCCTTAAGTAACTTCTATTTTAATTGACTGCACTTGACATCTGTGAAGCCAAGGAACTAACAGCCACAGAGGAGGTGGTAAGGAATTAAGTCCCTGACTAACTCGTGGTTTATCCCCAGCTTATATCATTTACCTCATTTTTGGTGCTGCCTGCAGCCTTCAGCTGCTCTTTGTTTTCTCAGAGTTAATAGATTTCACATGCCTCAGTGCCACATCCCTCTCTCTGCTGAACTAACTCTCTGTGTAGGCACACAAAATAACATCCCCCTATGTCCTCTGCCAGTGAGTTAGAGTGGAGATAACTTCAGCACTCTGTAACCGGGATACAGCAGCTGCAGCAGCCACTGGCCACAGTGCTTTGCTATGATGCAGGACATGCCATGACACGAGTGGCAGCACGGAAGCAACTACTACTTTCAAAGAGCAAACACCAGAAATGCTGCCTATGCAAGAGAGGGCTGGATTGCAAATGAACTGCACCTCAGCTATCTTGGGCTGCAACTACCCTGAAGCAACCCTGGAGCAAGGATGTGCAAACAGCCCCTGTGCTATGGACTCTGCCAGGGTTTGGGCGAAGCAGGTTGTCACTGTCAGTATGAGCTGCATGCTTCATCACCCTGCGCCCTCATCTGGAACCCAGGTCTTGGTATTAGGAGCACAAAATGTGTTGCTGTTTTTAGATCCCCCTCATTGCTTGTTGCCTTTGTGCATGCCCCTAGTGCTGCAAAGAACTGCAGAACACCACTGGGATCCCAAAGGGGCAGCTTCTGCTTGGTGGAAACTGCCATAGCTCCCTTGATGTGAACCCTGAAGCCCTCCAAGATGTTCAGAGTGAGGAGGTGCTCTCTGGCACCTCTGATGGCTGTCAAGGACCACTTTCTGCATGACAAATACTAATTAAGAACTAATTCATGATCTTCCTCTGGATCATTGTGGAAGCATGTGGTATTTGCAAACCTGGAGAGCACAAAGGAGAAAATGCCTTCATTGCTTTGAGTTTCCTGATGTGATATTGAAGGCTCCGTGCTTGTAGCTCTTGTGTTACGCTGTTCGCTTGGCTTTCTTGGAAGATATTTAGCTAATCAGTATAATTTAATACATTTGTATGTGTAAATATAGCTGCACAACTCCTACAATATGCTTTTGCTACAAAGCTGGCAGTTACCAACCCTCTTTCCATTTAAAACTGTGGTTTCTGGAGTTTGCTAACTGCATGAATTTCCATTTGCTGGGGAAATTTGCACTTAAGAAAACGTGATTTTTTTTTTTCTTACTTCTTCAGGTTGTGAAGTGAAGTTTGAAAGTGTGTCTTGGCTGCACTGTTAGAAAGCACAGCGCCAGTGAGCGTTCCTGGTGGGTTTTCAGCTAAACTTGTGGCTTTGTGAGGGTTTATGTGCAATTTTAAATTTGAGGGGCTATGAATAATAATAGTGGGCTTGAGGCGATGGGGTGTAAACAATGTGAGATCTCCCTACGGGGTTGAAATCAAACTCCTTCAAGTCTTTTGTGAAGTTTTGACATAGCTCAAAAGAAATATTTTCTGAGAAGAGTGTGGGCTGCAATATTGGGAACGGGTTCTTCCAGTGTTAACGAGCAAGCATCCTGCCTCAGAAATTATATCCAAGCATTTTCAGAGCAGGGTATCTTATAAATATATTCTTTATGTTCTGATATGTGAGGTGGGGCACTGGAGGATGCATCTGTTTTCCAGCAGAGATGATCTGAACTACGTGGTTTGAAGAGGGGAGTCTGAGCTCAAACATAAAGCCTCACTATGAAGTATCCTACAAAGCAAGAAAGCCAGACAATGATTCAGAGGTATCTGGGACAAGATGCATGCAAACCACCCCAGATACTAATGACTTCACTGTAGTAGTATGACTATGAGTCAAAGCTTACAAGCATTCTTCAAGTTTCAGACAGGTTTTGCCCCCATAAAGACTACCTGATGTGCAGGCACAGAGTGAAATTTGTCTAGGGCAATTAGCTGAATTCCTACTTGCTATTCTCTGTCTATTACCCAGGCATTTTGGACCAAATGTTTTAAAATATTTTCAATACCCATCTTGAAATTGTCAATATGCAGTTCTTCATCACTGCTTTCGAGTTGGCCTTGTTCAGCCTGGAGATGAGTGGGCTTTGGGAAGTCTTTACAGCAGCCTTCCAGTACCTAAAGGGGCCTACAAGAAAGATGGGGACAAACTTTTTAGCAGGGCCTGTTGCAATAGGACAAGGGATAATTATTTAAACTAAAAGAGGAGAGATTCAGACTAGATTTAACAAATGAATTGTTTATAATGAGGATGGTGAGACACTGGCACAGGTTGCCCAGGGAGGTGAGAGGTGTTCCATCCCTGGAAACATTCAAGGTCAGGTAGGTCAGGTTGGGCAGGGCTCTGAGCAACATGGTCTAGTTGAAAACATCTTTGCTCATTGCAGGGGGGTTGGGCTCAATGACCTTTCAATGTACTTTCCTACCCAAACTGTTCCATGAAAACTATCAAGGCCCTGAAGCTGAGCTGTGGCACCAAGTTGATTTGAAGCATCAACTTTGAAAATATAAAAATAGGCTTTTAGGAGCCTGCCTGACAGAGGCAGAGATGTTGTGTGGGCAAACTGTTCCAGAAGATGGCTGTGCAATGGTTATTAAGGGCTGCACTTCCATAATAACAGTGCTGGGATGTTTCCTTAGTAAAGAATGATAAGCAAGTTTCAACTTCTTCCTCACTGAGACCTGGAGGCAGTACCGTGTTTGGTTAGCTCTGGTGCATTATCCTCTAATAGCTAAGCAATATATTTCACTTGAAGGATGAATAATAGAATGTTTTCTCTCCCTGCACCTCCCCACCACCACTTTACTTTCAGAATAGCATCTTCCATTGTTGGTTGTTGTCATTATAAACTAATTTCCCCAACCACTGCTTTAACAGTCATTTCCTGACTTCTAGGCATTAAGCAAAGATTGCTGCAGCATAATTGGATTAATTTAGAGCCTGACTTTGTGAACAGCATAATTGATTTGAATTTTATTCTGTTTTCTCTAGCCACTTCTCTCACTAAAAATCACAACGTGGCAAGATCTGTGGGCACAGGCATGGGCTCAAGTCTTCTGCAGGCAAAGTCCTTGTGGATGGGAGCCCTCCCCTTTCTATGTGTGTACCTTCAACCATGCACTATGCACATGGAGGTGACCCCTCTAGGGAGGGATACCCACTGGACTTTATGCCCCTTCCTTTTGCCACCCTTTGCAGGGCTTCTAGTGCCACAGAAATCATTAACTGACCCAGTTCTCAACCATCACCTCAGGGGTTGGGTATTACACATGGTAGTGTTCACAATGGGAGGAAGGCCAGAGAGCTGAAAATAAACATGCTAGTATTTAACTGCTGATAAACACTGCCATGTGTTTATGTGACTTGCAAGCTGTGGGACCTGGGTGACAACTGACCCAAGGCAGCAGCCCACACAGCTCTGACATACGTCATGCAGCCTGAAGAGTTTTGTTCTCTAGCGCTGTGACATTGGGCATGGGTACTCCTACACCTAGGAGGCTGCCTGCCTGCCTTTCTGTCCCCACAAAGAGCCTGCTTCAGGGATGCCCCGCTAAGGCTTGGCCCTAACATCACAGTGGCATTTCCAGACATTTAGCTGTGTTACTGCAGTACCCAGCACAGGAAATGTTGCACTTTGCCATGATTTTTTTACTGGGTTTTGATTCCCATTGTCTCCCAGACACAGGTGTGGAGCAGGGAATGTATTGCAGACACTGCTGCAGGACCTGCAGATGTCTCGTCAGGATGCTGAAGCACACGCTCACCAGGGATCCCCAAAACAAGCTTCCTGGTTCACTTCCAAAGCTGCCTTTTCCCATGAACATCTGCTCTTGAGTTTTGTTATGCATCTTCAGAGTTGTTAAAGAGCAAAAAATTTGGGGGTTTTAATGATAACATAGACTACAGGCTGAGAGAGCTGGGCTTGTTCAGCCTGGAGAAGAGGCGGCTTCAGGGAGACCTTAGAGCAGCTTCCAGGGACTAAAGGGAGGTTACAAGAAAGCTGGAGAGGATTTTTGACAAGGGCCTGTAGGGACAGGACAAGGGGGAATGGCTTTAAACTGACAGAGGGGAGATTGAGATGGGATCTGAGTTCTTCCCTGTGAGGGTGGTGAGGCCCTGGCACAGTTGCCCAGAGAAGCTGTGGCTGCCCCATCCCTGGCAGTGCTCAAGGCCAGGCTGGACAGAGCTTGGAGCAACCTGGTCTGGTGGAAGGTGTCCCTGCCCGTGGCAGAGTTGGAACTGGATGAGCTTTAAGGTCCCTTCCAACCCAAACCAGTCTGGGATTCGATGAAAAATAGTGGAAATACCAGCTGAGCAGCATGGCTGCCGCCCATCCTCCTGCATAGCTCCGTGCTCCTAGTGCCATTTCAGCTCCTCTCAGCTGACTGTAAAGGTTTGCAAAGGTGCTCAGCATGTGCCCTTCCTGCTGTGGGAAGGGGTTATCTGGAACATTCAGGCAGTGGTTACCTCAAACACAGACTGGCCCAGTGCTACTTAGGACATTAGCATGAGACACTCAGGCTCATAAGTATTACCTGACATGACATTCACACATCAATGGACCTTTTGAATTCCCAAGCCCAAGGCTGCCATCTCACTAATTAAAGCAAAGCCAGGATGTCCCTGCCATGTCTTTGGATAGTTAAACACCAGCACTTGCAGTTTGACAAGCTTTGCACCCACCACAAGAAACTGGCAGCTTGCAAGATATTCTCTCCCACCACTGGTCCTGTTCCTGGCAATATTCACACTGCAGCTCTGAGCACTACTTGTACAACAAAACCCCAGTGGTGGCAAGCATGAGCTGCACCAGAGCCATTACAGTGCTCTGGGATTACCTGTGCCAGCAGACATGTACTCACAAACCTACCCACACACACAGACATCCTCTGCATGCTTGACTTTCATATTCATGCATGGCAGTGCACTGCTGTGATTGCAGGAAAGGAAAGGAATGGGATGCAGCTGCATCACCATTTCCCACCCTAGTGCCAAGAAATAGCAGCACTAGAAGTGTTGGTACTTAGGGCTTCATGCCCTTGTCTTTCCTACTTATTTGACAAAAGAGAATGACGTTGCCCAACATAAAGCCATAAAATCTGGGCCTCCCAGCAACCTGAAGCCCCATTTCTAAAGACATCATAGACACCAAGGATGGAGACAAGTCATCTCCATCACCCATCGACGCAAGGCATTCTCTTGAAAAGTCAGCTGTTCTTCAGCTGTCAGCTCCTGCTGCAGTCATCAGCCTCAGGGTGCATGCACCCTGCCTGCCTTTCTGCCTGCAAATGCCATAAGACAGCAAAACACTTTCCCTGGTGTTTTTCCGTATCAAACTGCAATTTTCCATACCACCTGCAATTGCAGGTGGAGTTACTGTCCACATGAACACTAGCATCCTTGTGGACATGTCCGTAAAAGCGTGTTTGCTACATGGCACATCATAGTTTTACCCACTCCTTCTCCTACTCAGTATTCTCTTGTAATAAACTCTTACTGGTTTGTTGAGTTAGTGGAAAGAATCCAAAATAACAACATTAGCCATTTCCTTAATGTTTTGCCTGAATAGGCACCAGGAAACTGGTGTTCAGGAAACTTTTCCTCCTGATACCTAAATGATAGTTTATAGAGGTCTGCCTTGCCAGCTTTTGCTAACCTTGCTGCTTACATTCTTCAAGAATGTCACAGCCACAAGCACTTCAATCTTCTGTGGCTCTTCAGCTCTCAGGCTTTGGTAGGAGATGCACCTCTATGGCTGCCTTTAATCACTTGCCTTTTGGGTTTTGCTCCCGGCTTTCCAGCTTCTCCCTGGTAGCATAAAGACAAGAAGAGAAAGGGGGATGTCAGAAGTAATACTGCTGGGCTCACACAGCACACCTACTGTAACTTCCCTTCCATGTGGCTTGGCCACATTTGTGCCAGCCATTTGCCAGTGCAGAGTTGGAATGGGGTTGATGCAAATCACTTGAGAAGATGTTTCTCTTTCCCTTGCTGAATAAGTTGATGTTTCAAGCATCCAGCCCAACCTCTGCTGTTGAGTTTTAGCATCTCACTATGAGCAGATCTGCTGCAGCACTGCCTTCCAGGTGGCCCTGCTGACATAGAATCATAGAATAGTGAGGGTTGGAAAAGACCTTAAGATCATCTAGTTCCAACCCCCCCTGCCACAGGCAGGGGCACCCCACACTAAACCGTGTCACCCAAGGCTATGCCCAACCTTGACTTGAACACCGCCAGCAATGGAGCATTCACAACTTCCCTGGGCAACCCATTCCAGTGCCTCACCACCCTTACATTACAGAATTTCTTCCTTATATCTAACCTAAACTCCCTCTGTTTAAGTTTGAACCCGTTACCCCTTGTTCTCTCACTACAGTCCCTAATGAAGAGTCCCTGCCCAGCATCCCTATAGGCCCCTTCAGGTACTGGAAGGCTGCTATGAGGTCTCCACACAGCTTTCTCAGACATCCAAGCCCTGCATTCCATTGGCCCACATCTCAACTGTGGCATTACCTCAGCTGGGCACAGGCACCTAACAGTAGGTCAAGTGGGTTGTAGCCATCACAGTGCCTTTCCCAGTGCATGGAAAACTTTATTCCTCTCCCGTATACTCCCCTTCAGTCTCCACTCTCTTAGTTAGTCATACTCCCCTTTTCACATGCACGCCCTTTCCATGCAGATATTACAATTATGCAGGATGTAACGCATTGGAAGATTTCTTTTCCCTCCTCCACAAATATCTAAACTTATCCCTAACTACCTACCTAATCTGTCTATCAGATCCAAATGTCCCCAACATTTGGGGGTGTTTGGGCTTGGGATTCTGATTCAGGCTTCTCTACAGAAAACATTGAAAGGTCACTGCATTTTACTTCATCCAGCAAATGAAGCTGAAAGCCATTCAGTGCTACTATATGAATGTACTGCCTAAATCCAATATCTACCTGCAAACAGTGTGGCTAATTTGGGTCTGAAAGAGTTTTGTGTAAGAATTGTTTTACTTTTAATGTTCTCTTTACTTTTCATCACTTTTTAAATCCCACCAAAGGCAAACTTTCTCACAAATTGATGTCTTGGCATTTTCACTCAATGATTTTGACTCTCTAATGGCAGCAGGGGAATAAGCCAGTAGATTAAACTGTCCAATCAATTGCCCTCCTGCCTGTATTATGTGGGCTATTTCCCACTGTACATATTCAGCGTTACGCTCTACGATCATTAACACAGTGGGTGCTGTTAGACAATGAAAGCCAGCAGCATGCTAATAAAAGGTTTAATGAATAACATGATATCCTTACCAACAGCTACAGAAAAGTTGGTTGAGGCAAACAGGAACTGTGAGTTGGGGCACATTGTACATGAAATAGAGCTATCTGTGCTAATAAGCGAATATTCCTTTATCACAGGGCTGGTGCTGAAATGCTGGCCTGGAGAGAAAACTGAATTTGAGGAAATATCTACTTGGATCTGAGGTGGACAGAGCAGACATTAACTCCCAGCAACTCATTTTCTATGCTATGCAGCTAAACTGCTCAGCAGGGCATTAATGCCAAGAAATTTAACAAGCATTTTTCCAGTTTTATCACTGCCAGGTTGCTGAGCCACAGTGTCACTCTTTGGTCCCTAAATTTGCCATTCAAATCTTACCCACTGTCTTCCTCTGCTTTATGAAACAGGACAAAGTGCTGCCCTTCTTCCAGAAGAGAAGGTCAGCCTTGCAGCTGCCCAGTTAGGGCTTCTCGTTCCAAACTGACATCCTTTCCCACTGATGCTATTGTACTTGCCAGGCTGAGAAATCTTGTGAGCATCTGCTGGGCAGTCTGGTTTTGGCACAGCTGGATTTGCCAAACAAACAGGGCCATTCATCCAGCACAGACTCATTGTGTGACCAAGAAACACTTCAACCAAGCAAAGCAAAGCCTAACTTGTGGTGGGATGGAGGTTAATTCATGCCTTAAAGAGTCTCACAGAGAGTGAGAAGCAGTTAGCCAATCGTGGGCAAGGCAGCGGCATAGGGGCAGCACCAAGCTGGGTTTCCACATCCAGCTGACTTGGTACTGCCTTGTGACTTCATCCCTCTGGCAAGAACTGAGAGGCTGAGGGAGAATGGGGGAACATCAATAACTCTGAGCTGTGCAGCCGAATCTGCCCACTCTTGGATGTCTTCTCTTATGCATTTTATCTCAGGTTTGGAATGGGCCAAGTGAAATTTCTTTCATTATGCCTCATGCAAGATCACTGTGCAAACTGACAGGATGTGCTGTTAAGAAAGGGAAGGTTGACATCCAGTCTGAACTCCTCCTGTCTTAGTTTCACCTATTTACTTATGTTTGCTTTTAATTTGCTAGTTAAGTCCCTTTATCTATATTGTTTATGGTTTTATACATTTCAAGACTGTTCCTTTGTTCCTAGGCTGTGCTTGTCTCTTAATCTAACTAATATGTCTTGAAGTCTTTTCGTTCTTCCTTGCAAATCAGACTTTGGACCTTGATGAATCTGTTTACTGCGCTGATCTGAATTCTCTCCCATTCATCAGATCTTCTTTATCTCATAAAGAAATGAACAGGCTATTCGGAGTGTGACTGTGAAAAGATTGTATCTATATATTCCAGCCTCATTGTGTGTTGCTCTGGCTATTTTACCTTGCTATGCTGCATTGCAAGTACAGTCCCCTAAGATTCTTTTTGTGTCATTTCTTTCCAGGTTTATCTGATTGTGCGTGTCTTAGATTGTTCTTTCCCCTCATGAATTATAATAGCTTTTCAGTTTGATTGGGTTTTATTCCATGAATGCTATCTAATTTTCCCACATTCTTTCTGTATTTTTTAATTGGATGAGTTCTTTCCTATATTTTAATGTATTTTTTATATTAGTAATTTTCCTCAATTTAATATATCTGTGACTTCCATTAATATCTTCTTTGTCCTCTACTTTAGATAATTAGTAAAGCATAAAAGAAGAGATGCACTCTATTTAACAGATGTCTCTGCTAATGTCCCTGCTGACCTGTAAGTCATTACTTCAACCATTTGTTTACAATGTTTAATTTTAATGATAAAGGATATTATCATTTTGCCCCAGTACTGAGGCACCCTTTGAGATACCCAAAGCTGACCACAGCTTCTACATGACTTTGCGCTGGCTGGATCAACTCTTTTTAAGGGCTGCCCAAGCTTCTGGTTGCAAATCTAATCTTGCCCTGGTGTGCTGTTGCTTTGCTCAACATGTTTCTACTCCAGAGTTAGTGCTGCTCTGACTCCTGGCTGACCCCTTGTTTCTGCTCTGGCTGACAGATGAGCCTTGCTCTCAGCTCCCAGCTCCTACTTGCCTTCCTATAAGTCCTCCACAGCTCCCTAAATCCTCACCCCAGTCACATCCCACACCCTGCTCTGGCAAGTGCCTCTTCAAAGCCCAAGTGCAGCAGGCACGGGGCAGTCCGACACACCAAAATGTCAGTCTGTGCTGGGTCCTGCCTGCAGCTCAATGAACAGCCGAAGTCTGCTCAGCCCATTACATTGTACCCTTAGATGACTGAAACATTGCTTTGGAAATGAAATAACACCCTAAGTTGAAGCACTAGCTAGAAAACCAGCCACACTGCACACAGACCTGCTTAAACCTGTGCTGAGCTTCACTCCCAGCTTTGCACAGCTTAATGACTGGTTTAACTGAAAGTCTGTACCTATCTGCCTCTGAGGTGCCATCTCACCCATCTAGAAGCTGCCTTGAGAATGCAAGTGCTCTCCTTCACACAGTTTTTTTATGGCTCACATACTCTCCTTTTAGAGAATAATAAAATATTCAAGATACAAGAAAGAAAAGAAATAGCAGTAGAAAGAAAAGATAGCAGTAGCCTGGAGAACATTAAGAAGGGCTACAGAGCCCTGGGAAAGCTGGTTAGGGGCTCTGGAGCTCAGATTGTCTTTTCATCAATTCTCCAGGATACAGGGGAAGTCCTTAAAAAGGCAAGGAGGATTGGCCAGATTAATAAATGGTTTGAAGGGTGGTGCCATAGTCAGGGGTTTGGATACTTTGAACGCAGGACTCAGTTTAGTAGGCCAGGTCTACTGGGGGCTGGTGGAGCTGGTCTGAAAAGAAAGGGAAGAGCAGTTTTGGTAGGAGGCTTGCCAGACTGGTCAAGGATGCTTTAAACTAGATGTATTGCGGGAGGGGGCATCATTCCATCCCAACACACCCAGTCAGTTGCCAGCACCTATAATAAACGTTCAGAGCAATGCAGAGATCTTCCAGCTGCTCCATCCAGTGAGCCAGCTTCAATTGGAGCTTGGCTGAGATGCCTCTATACAAACGCCCATAGCATGGGGAACAAACAAGAGGAATTTGAGATGTGTGCATGTCTATGGGGGTATGATATCATAGGCGTCACAGAAACGTGGTGGGATGGCTCCTATGACTGGAGTGTTGGAATGGAAGGTTACAGGCTCTTTAGGAATGACAGGCCTAGCATGTGGGGAGGGGGAGTTGCTATTTATGTTAGGGATAGGCTGGAGAGTATGGAACTCTGTCTGGGGACAGGTGAGCAGTCGACAGAGTTTGTGTGTCAGGGTCAAAGGGAGAACAGCGATGGGAGACATTAATGTGGGGATCTGTTACAGACCGCCTGGTCAAGAGGACTCTGTCGATGAAGTGCTCCATAGACAGATAGGAACAGCCTCACACTCGCAAGCCCTTGATCTCATGGGGAATGTCAACCACCCTGATATCTGTTGGAGGGATGGTACAGCCCGACACAAGCAATCCAGGAAGTCCCTCGATTGTGTGGAAGACAACTTCCTTCTGTAAGTAATAGAGGAGCTGACAAGGAGAGGTGCCATGCTTGACCTTCCCAACAGGGAAGGGCTGGTTGGAAATGTGATGCTCCAGGGCAGCCTTGGTTGCAATTATCATGAAATGGTCGAATTCGAGATCCTCAGGACAGTGAGAAGAGCGTGCAGCAAGCTCACTACCCTGGACTTCAAGAGAGCAGACTTTGGCCTCTTCAGGAACCTGCTCAGTAAGGTTCCATGGGATATAGCCCTAGAG
>JAOEHY010025187.1:0-56797 GCA_025447955.1 Psilopsiagon aurifrons | reverse complement strand
TGAGCCGGCAGTGTGCTCTTGCAGCCCAGAAAGCCAACTGTATCCTGGGCTGCATCAAAAGGAGTGTGACCAGCAGGCGGAGGGAGGTGATCCTGCCCCTCTACTCTGCTCTCGTGAGACCTCACTTGGAGTACTGTGCGCAGTTGTCCTTTCAACACAAAAAGGACATGGAACTGTTGGAACAAGTCCAGAGGAAGTCCATGAGGATAATCAGGGGACTGGAGCACCTCCCGTATGAAGAGAGGCTGAGAAAGTTGGGGCTGTTCAGCCTGGAGAAGAGAAGGCTGCACTGAGACCTCATAGGAGCATTCCAATATCTGAAGTGAGCATATAGGGATGCTTGGGAGGGACTCTTCATTAAGGACTGTGGTGATAGGACATGGGGTAACAGGTTCAAACTTAAACAGGGGAAGTTTAGATTGAATATAAGGAAGAAATTCTTTACTGCTAGGGTGGTGAGGCACTGGAATGGGTTGCCCAGGGAAGCTGTGAATGCTCCATCGCTGGCAGTGCTCAAGGCCAGGTTGGACATAACCTTGGGTAGCATGGTTTAGTGTGAGGTATCCCTGCCCATGGCAGGGGGGTTGGAACTAGATGACCTTAAGGTCCTTTCCAACCCTAACTATTCTATGATTCTATGAAATGGAAACACATTCACTAAAACTCCAAGGCCTGGCATGCTTCCTCTTGTATGTTGGCAGGTGACATTTCTCTGCTTACCTCTACCGTGGCAGCTCTCTGGTAGCATGCAGCAGCTTCATCTTTTCTCTTTCAAATCAAAAATCCTTTTCTGGATGCAGGATGCAACTACCAACTAATATTCACTTGTATGGCGTTCTCTGACAGCTGGCTGCCAGGTTCTACAAAAGCCAAGTCAGAAACGCACAGGACCTCAGCTTGCACTTTAAAATACAGTGGATGAGCAAGTGCTCTGCTGACATGGAGACAGGGAAAGGAGAGTAACAATCACAGAAAGTGATTCAAAAAGAAAATTTTTTAAACACAGTAACTGCATTGCACTGTGTCCCTGTACACGCAAAAAAATTGCTGGTAGTTCCATCATTCCTGCTTCCCAGAGCTCCTATGTTAACTCTTTAAGACCAGCAGTGAGCATTGCTGGAAGTTAACAGGCAATTTGCTGTACCTGTTGCCCTGGCAGTCCAATAATTACGATGGTAACAACTGAACCAGCAGATCCAGGAGGGTTTCAGAAACAAGCAGGAAAATTGGCTCTCAACTGGTTTCTGACTCCTATTGTAGAACACCTTTGTTGTCCACAAAAGAGCTCTACAACTAAGCAGTGACCTAATTATTAAATGCTTCTCTTGAGGACCCTGTCTTCTGTTTGCTGTTTAATGTCTTTTTGGTGAATTCTGCCTTTAAAGCATTTTCTTTCCATGTTCTTGAATTTTCTTAAGTTTGTGCTTATGCCAACAGCCTTCGGGCTTTGTCTATACTGAGTCTGGAAATCTTTCTTCCTCCTCTCCCCAAGCCAACCACGTTCAAACGCAGCACTTGTGGAGAGGTGCTAATGTGTTTTCCCAGGCCTCTTCAGACATGATTTAAAAGCTGGTAGTTAAAACCATAATGTAAAAAAATGGGTTTGCAAATGTTATTTTTCTCCCACTTAGTTTTTTTTTAAGCGGAACTATCTAATTTTCTCTGAGAAACTGAGCCAGAGCTCCTTTTGCTTTGTACATATCCTTGGTTATAGCTGAGTTACAATTTAATTGCACAGTTTTTTTCAGTTCCCTACTGTATAAAGGTCTGTCTGTGATGGCCCTTCTTCATACTTTACCTGTATTACCTAATGCCCTCTCCATCTGAGGATCAGTAACGTCAGTAATGAGTGGTGGATAATGAAACTGCAAGTAGTTTAGGTTCCATGTGGAAGACGGTGCTTTCCAGGTAAAAATAAAGTATTTTCCTGATTTTTCACTGGCATTACAAGTTTTTCTGTAATATCCAGCTCTTTGGACATTTCATTCTTTGTTTTTATTAACTCTTTCAAACCACACTTTTTTCAGCCTGTAACTTTAGTTTCCTAATTGACTAATATCTTGATTTTCAGTCTTCTGCAGAAGAATGCTATTTTATGGTCAAGTTTACGATTTTTGGAGTTGAAATATTCTGTTCTGCCTTGCTCCACTAAAAGCTTGGCACCTACTTAACTCCATACTTCCATTCTGCACTTTTACATGTGCCAATTCCCACAGGATTAAGCTCCTCCTCTCATGCACTCTTCAGTCACTGTTAGGCCTAACTCTTGCCAGCTTCCTGATAAATTGTGTTGAGGGGTCAAACAAAGTGGCTATGCAATAGCATTTGGTTTGGTGATTGTTATTATTTTCATAGCTGCCTTTAGCCTCTGGACATAGACCGCTGATTCCTTTCATATCCAGCTATCTGATTCAATGTGCTGGTGATTCCCTAGAGTTTTATTATGGCTAATCCAATGGGCTGAATACAGTTCAGGCTATGCTGGAGTTTGACACAGTATCTATTAGAGCATAAGTATCTTGTGTCACTGTAAGCAAATAACTTATGATGAAGAAAATAAGACACATATTTAGGTGTCTAAATCCTGGTATAAAAACCATCAGCTCTAATCCTTAACCCTCACTGAAGCTCTTTCTGCAAGGAGCAGGGCTGTAGATAACTTCCAGGGTCTGTGGTGAAAAGTTAAACTGCAAATGTTGTTCTAACACTTTTTCTGAGACTAGTTTGATTCAGGTTCTTGAATATGCTCAGCCTGGAATAGACTAGGTTGAACTTGCATATTAAACACTTTCTATCACAAAGCGGAATAGTTTGGAGTAAGTGCCATCTGTACAGCCTAGCTTGGGAAGTGGTGAAGAACTATCTATCTTCTTTCAGTCCCTGCTTCTGTAAACTTGCTGATCAGTTGCCTGACTCAATGTGAATTTCTCAGGGTGACCTTATTAGGCATGTGCTTTCACTGTTGCTTTTCAGGTGGCTACATGCCATGCGTGTGAGCACATATTTCTTATTTGGCAGCTAATGGCCCATAATTTGTGTGCAAGAAAGAGCTACAAAATATTTGCAGATAAAAATCATTTTCTTGCATGCTGTAATAAACTGTGTGGGTTGGCATCACAAATAGCGCAGCACCTTAAATACAAGCTTTTCACACAGGTATCTTTTGCTTGCTAATGGTTGAGACAACGTTATTCTGAGGAAAAACCATTTGGTTGGTTTGGTTTTGTCAGTAATTTACCAAGTTCATTTGCTTCCTGCATATGAACATGTTCATGCGCTTGGGCAATAGCTGCATTATTATCAATTGAATTTAGTAGGATGGAAAAAACATTTGAATGGATGTTGCTTGTATGTGTAGAACATGCAATACTTTTGAGCCTTATCATGCTGCATTTTTTTAATTGATATCCCACCTGAATGCTCTCTTTTTCCCACTGACAAGTCAGTCACCATAGTAGTGCAAGGTTAAGTCTGTCTAGTGACAGGGCTCTGGTACATGGTGTTCCTTTGATATAGCAAGGTGGTTTCTCTCAAGAGCTTTGTGTCAGGGAGTAGATTAACAGCTGGCAGACTAACTGTGACACGAATTCTCAGACATACAACTGGGAATCTCAGCCCCAGCTGTGGGAGATCTTTTCCCCCACAATAATGTTGCAGGCAGAATGATGTGTAAAGGAACTGAGGGGAGTGGTGAGGGGAGGTTGGAACTGGTCATGTGGAGTTGATTAACTTGGTGTTTGAAAGGTATGAAGAGTACAGAGAAATAGGAAGGCTTTAGCAGCAAGGGGAGTAGCATAATGAGAAACACACACGGAACTGATATAATCCCTAGGTGTAAGCTCAGAAAAACCTATAGACTTCAATAGGATTATTTTTCTCAGAAACAGGAAATTAAATGAGGAATATCATCTTCAGTAACATCATAAATGAATAAAAAAATTAAACATATTTCTCTGAAATAGAAACTATAATTATAATTAACTGCTACTCTTCTTAGAATAAGCCTAGTGAAGACAGGTAAGAGGAAAAATTGTAGCCCTGGAAGGCAGCCTTGTTGAGGTTGTCACCTGATAGTCAACTGAAGGCCAACCTCTGAAGCTACTTCCAGCCCTTTCAAGCAACAAGGTCGGAAACTCGGGTCTTCGTAGAAACTTCCGCAGCACCTCCACCTTCTCTGGCAGCTCCAGGACCCTATGGGCGATAAGATGAGCAAAGGGAATCTTTCTGTCTGTGCTGCACTGGGGTAGATTTCTTTCATAGTAAAACTTAAATGCCTTGTTTTCTCAGTATTTCAGCTCCAAAGTTAGTGGGTTGAAATACAATTGTTTGCTATTAAAAACAAACAAACAAACAAACAAAAAATACAAACCAAAAACAAACAAAAAAAAAACCCAAAAAAACAGTTTGCAAAAAGGAAACTGGGGAGAAAAAAAAAGGAGATTGATTTAATCCAGCTACAATCTGCTTTTCTTACAGCTTAGGAGCCCCATGGGGAATCAGATAAGGGTGTCTGACCGGTACTGTCTTGAGAAAATAACAAAATTATTGTTCATTATTCTTTTTTTAATTATTCCCATTATCCATAAAATGTTACTTTAATACTTTTTGCAGAAAAGCAAATGAAAAATGCACTCAGGGAGTGGTCACAGAAATAACAAATACTTGGATGGCGGGTGAAGAAAGATATCCACTCTCCTTGTCCTTCTGTACTGACTTCCCTAGAAACTTAGAAAAATGCTTCAGTACTTCAGATGGCTGCATTTTTATTCTGCACTGGGACAAGACCAACACTCTCTCAAAATCACCAGGAGCAGGAGTTTCACCCCAACGGAGTCTACACCCCACCAACTAGGCACTGATTCTCTGCAGGGCTTTCACCTGAGCAATCTAATCACGTTGTTTCATGTGTAATGTGGGAGTGAAGCCTGCTTAGACTTCCTAGTCAGCATCTTTGTAAACAAGGACATCCTTCTCACGCTCAATTTTCATGTAGTTTTGGCATTGTACTGGGTGTTTAATCAGTTTTAATTTCTGTGGCTTTGAATGGGTGTTCTGCAATGTGTGCTGTAACGAATCAATAGCACCATTAAGCTAAAATGGTGAAATTAGATTTAATAGCAAATTAATCATAATAAAGACAAGTCTAATGTGTCTGCTGATTCACTCAAAGAACCAACAATTAAGAGAAAATGCAAAGGCTGTTGGTGACATTTAACCTGTCACCTTGATTTTACTGAAGACAGACAGTTAGAAGAAGATGTCCTGCTATAGGATGACCTTCTTCAGCCAAGCAAACTCCCTTTTTTCACACTGTACCCAGAGCTGTCTCAGTAGGAACTCCTTCAAATGTTTCAGGCATCTCTTGGGCTCTAAATGAGATAGACTTTCCCATTAAACAAACAAACAAAACCAACCAACCAACCAAACCTCGCAAGATGTTTGTGAGCAGTTCAGCAAAGATGCCTTCTCAATGTGCACCATCAAACAAAAAGGCTTATGTGATACATCTTTCTAAAAAGAGACTCAAAAACAAGTGGGAAAAGGATTGTTTTATTCTGTTTAAATTAATAAAACAGCATGTCCAAAGTACCTGAAAGAGAGCGATGGATAATGAGTGAAATCTGCCTGCAGTAACTGAGCTCAAGACTGCCCCAACACAAAGCACAGTTTCATAGGCCAACAAATGCTGTTGGTCAGGTCATAACTTGTATAAATTAGTCAATTTTGCACCCCCCAGCAGCTTCATCTCCATCACACTATTACATGACAAGAAGCATTTCACAAAGCAGCAGCCTCATCTAGCTCAGGTTAATTACTGGCCAAGAAGGGGGCAGCCAGACAGCTTCAAACAACCTAGGACCTACTTTTTCACAGCTACCTTCCTCTGAAACTCGCAGCACTTCAGAAAATGAGCAGAAGGCATCCAAGATGTCTGCTGCTCCTTGACCAACTGTCCCCTGCCTCTCTTGCTTGCTCATCCTTTTGCTCTGGTGCAGTATCCCACTGTGGAAGTGGAGAGGGTTCCTTCACCACAATGAGGCAGAAGGAGCCAAAGGCAAATGGCTGTTTTGCAACACCACTGGTGCTTCTGAGCGATCATCTCAGTCCTATGAATTGTGAAAATCCCTTTTTTTGTTTTTTGCCAAAAAAAACCTCTAGCAACTCTGGGCATTCTTTATGTGATAATGCAATAACTCAATTTCCCTGACAATTGTTTGTTTTCAGCAGCTCCTTTGCTATTGAACAGTAAATGGGATAAGCAGTGTAGATAGGACATCAGTCTTGTTCTCATCAAGACTAAACAGTGTGAAAAAAAAGCCCCAGTTATCACACAAATCTGCTTAAGTAATTCTGCAGGTACCATCACTGAAATTACTCATGTTCTTTACTGCAGTGGGTTTGTTCTGCTTCCTGCTATAGCTCAGCCACAGACATATGCAAAAAAAAAACAGAGCACAAAACCAAGCATCATTCAACTTAACAACTGATGTAACATACATCAGACCTTCTCATACAAGACTTAGCAGCATCCTTTCTTTTTTAAGGACACATTGCTAATGTAAGCCATGCTGGAATTAATGGGGTAGCCGCATTCCCTCCCTCTCCTCCAAACCGCTTTCCTCTGGATATCACCATCTGTACCACCATCCATAAATCCTAGCTCTCCCTTTGTTTTAAATCCATAACTGACAGGGTTCACAGATGACACAATGTGCATCTTGCTGCCCTAGCCTTCCCTTTCTGACAGCCATTCCCACCTCTCTCATGCTATTGCCATGTGTAGGAATAGGCTGGTATCTGCGTGAATAACTTACGAACAGCCCACTGGTGTTCAAAAGGCACCTGAGTCCTAAATGTGGCTGTGCCTTAGGTGGATGTTTAAAGTTTGTGTACAACTACTTGGGACCCACTTCTGGCCATGTTTTCCACTCATGGTAATGAGCAAAAGCACACTTGCTGAACATCACAGTTTTCTTTATTTTATACTGCAAGCTGCTGGAACAGTAGGGCTGTTGCTTTCTTATGAAGAAAATACCAAACATACCAGCAACATGATATTAATTGCGACATGAGCAAATCATTTATCTGATTCTCTTCTTTGCAGTCATAAGTGCACTCAAAGCCAGAAGCTGATACAGCAATGTACATAGCTAACAAATGCAACACTGAAGTCAAGAGTAGCACATCCCTTCCCAAATCCTGAAATTTGTTTCAAAAGCCCTGCAGTAACTTCAGCATGCACAAAGAAGTTGAAAATGTTATTAGTAATACAAAGTCTTTTTAAAGGCCTGGTTAAATTCATTAAGCCTACTGACCTCTTGCTTAGTGAATTCTATGGGCTGCATGCTCATTACATATAGAAGTCCAGCTTTTCCGATGCTTATTTAGCTTCTTGTTTCTCACAGCAAACAGGCTGAGAGAAGAAGAGCTTCAGGGCCAGTTCTCAATGCAGTCTTTATAATGTGGTTTTCATAACAGTGTGCTGTGCATGTTCTGAAGAAAGTCTCTCTTACTTCTGCATCAAGTGCTGTGACAGTCTGAATGGTGCCACAGGCATCAAGATGAAGAGTGCTTTTCTGCATCTTTTCTTCCATAAGTGGGAAATACCAACCTCTGCTAACTCAGGGAGTGCCCCAGCCATCCTCTAGCAGGTCTTCAGGACAGTCATCACCCCAGAGTCACAGTGCCCCCAGGCTGGCATCAGACTAGCTCTTCTGTGGAAGCCATGCTCTGCTTGGGTTTGTCTATAGTAGCATTACAGATCACAATAGGACCATGCTTTTGAAAACAGTTTCTTGATTCTCTCCATTTACTGTGCTTGGGTTCACACTGCCCAACACGAGGTTATTCTGCAGGAGCTAAACTGAATGATCTGCTTCAGCTGCTAATGGGCATTGGGTCCCTGGGAGCACATTAAAGCTACTCTGAAATAAAAACTCCTGAAACACGTGGAGTGCAGATGTTGGGCCTCCAGCACCATTTTGGTCCTAATGTAGACACAGCCATCATTCACTGTTTGCACTTTCATCGATTTTGTACCCAAAGTGCCACAATGTGGGCAAAGCAACCTGAGTAATACATAAATTCTACCCAACTGGATGCATGTCTATAGTTACTGTGAAGTTAGTGAGCAGGACTGTAAACTAGCTGCACACTAACTCTTTCAGTAGACCACTCCTAGTGGTAGTTTACTCTTCCAAAAAAAATACTATATTCTCCTTCAATGAAAATTAAAAAGCTACTTTACAGCACATTCAATTTCCTATGCTTATAAGCTTCCAGATGACAGGAATGCTGAATGATTAAATATTAATCTGGATCAACTTTCAGAGAGGTTTTGTTAAACTGTTTCAAATTTCTGTGTATTGACATTTAGAATTAAAGGGGAGGTACTTTCTTTTTTTTTTTTTAAATGAACTGCAATTTACCATGAAAACCTTAGTTCTGAATCAGTCAAGAGAGGAGCTCAGCTTGGTTAAATGATCCATTTAAAAAAATCCCAAACTAGTCAATTTGGATTATTTTTTTTCTTAGAACCACAGTGTGGATGATCACAGAGATCATACTGATACTATTCTTCTCTCATTGCCCTTGATTTTCAGCCAAATGGCTGAGGAAAACCCTGCAGACCGCAAAGCCTGTAATGCAGCAAATATAATGCATTTAGGTGTGAGGCTGAATTTACACAATGAATTGTATTTAAGAAGCATTAACCCTTGAGGTTGAAATTTCACCCAAAGCTGAACAGGATCAAGCTTAACATTGTCAGATTCTTTTTCTGTTTGCTTGGCTGCCTGACCATGTCTTCATTCAGTAAGTAGAGTTTCATCTCAGAGCCTTGGGTGCTTATGTTTGCTTTGAGAGACAAAACCTAACTTCCAAATAGCCTGCAGTTTACGCTCTGTATTTCTTTCCATTTATAGAATGCTTTCTGCCTTAGCATTTTGACTGGATAAATCCCGACACAACAAAATACCTTTTCAGCCTGAGCATAGCTGCTGGGATTTGTTATGCCTACACGGAGGCAGGCATATGTTGATTTTTACATCCAAACCTTTGTATACAAGCATTTTCTGAATATGTGGTCTACAATCAAGACAGTATTGCTGCCTGAAGTGGGAGATACACTGCCAGCCGCCTGAGTTTGGCAGCATGGTCAGATCAGAGATAGTTTAAAATGTAGGTTTGCATCTGCTTTGAAAAAAGTAGAGATCTAACTATATATGTTGCTCTCATAAGATTCCTGATTCGATAAATTCTGATAACATGCATACCTGGGTCTCATTTTCAAATCAAAGTGCCAAGTAGCTAACAGTTTCTTGCTTGACAGAGTAACCCCAATGACACCTGATATAAACAAAACAAGAAGACAATAAACACCTTTGTACATAACAAGCTTAATGAGGTTTGTGGTTTAGGGCAGATTTGCATAAACTACCTTAAAATTGAGTTTAGCTTTAATTGGAAGGTGGCCTGTGTGCTGTTGGTTATGACTGTGCTCCTGCAACTGGATACAAGAGATTATAGTGACCCAAATTCATTGCTTCGACTCTCAGCAAAGCTGCAGTAACATAACCTGATGTCTAATAAAAGAGCTGTAACTCACAGCAATATTATTTCCTCACTAAAAGGATACGGAATGTTTACAAGCCATCATCAAAGTAGATCTGTGATGTCTCCTGTGACTTTCTTAATATCCTTTGTTTATTTAACTTTTGTGATTTTCCAACCTGGGTCATTTTCCTGAAAAAAAAATGAAAAATTTACTTTAATATAAAAAGTACATCCTGCTTGCAACAGGTACATAATTCATAAATACAGTTTGCAGAAAGCCCTAAACTTTCCTTCTTATAAACCAGAATATAAATACAAAGAGAATGTTCTATTTACACAAATATAAATACAAAGAGAATGTCATATATGCACATTGCCAGTGTTACAATCAATCATTAATATTTTGCACATGACCATTTTACTCCCAAAGAACTTGAGGGGAAACCTACTGTATTTTCTCCACTGCTGTCACTGATACAAGTGTATTATTCTTCCCCACTGCATTGCTATCTGCACTACCATTTCTCATCTCCGAGAACTTTGTTCGCATCAGCTGTCCCGAATGGAATGAGTTGCAGTCACATAAATAGAAGTTCAGCTTAATTATTTTCCTGTTAGAAAAAAAAAAAAAAAGAAATAAAAAACCACTCTTACCTGAAGTGAGCAATGCTTCATTTCACTTTCTTGTTTTTCCCCCATCCTTTTCCCTCCCTACAGCTACAAAAATAATTATCTCCATGACAGGTACCAAAATTTTGCTATCTGCTTCTCTCCCCCTTCAAAAGCACACTCAGCAATACTTTGTGACAATTGATCAAAAATATTACAATGATAGTTTTCAACACAATCTTCACAGAAGACGTTCACTTACCTACCTCTGGGATTTCTGTCTGCTATGAGAGCTGAGGAGTGGGAGTTAAGCTTCTAGGGGCTTCCTTTTATTCCTACCACTGATTCTGGGGAGCAAGTTTCTATACCCTTCTCTGCAGCCTACACACACCCCAGGTGTCCAAAATTGATGCAGTCCATCACCTTCCCTCCCTTTTTGTGGTTCCTCTTTTTTACATAGGAATAACACATAAACCTCAGATTCTGCCTGATGCCACAGTTTCTGGGCATGTCCTCTGCAAAGGCTTCCAATTTACCAACTAGTCCCTTCCAGATGCATGAAGGCAACTTTTTACATCAGTTTACAGCTAAAACAGCCTGACTGACTGGGACACCAAGGTGAAACTACAAAATTGCGGCTTTAATACAGGTTCTGACTGCCTAGAGCCATGTCCTGTTTCTTTGGCCACCAGTGCAGCAATTTCTGGATTAGATGACACAAATCCTAAATCAAAAACATCACGACAGTAATAACATCTGAGATGATAAAATAATCCAAAGAAATCAACAAAAAAGCAATGCTAAGAGTCACCTTGTTGTGAGACTAGAGGAAAAGGTTACTTTTTCGTCTTCACAGCTCTGGGATAACAGTCCAGCTTTAATCAGGTTTCAGATAAGAAACCTTTAAGCATCGCATTTAAAGTGCTTTTAAGGTTGTTACTTAAAAAAATAAACAGATTTCAAAAATTTTAAACTCAATGAACAAGTTAAACTCATGTGCAATCCAGCTTCTGTGCTTGCCCAGTCACTGCCATTGCAGCTGCCATCTGTGGAACAGAAGCAATGGCAACACTGGTGGGATGGACCAGGAAGAAATGGGGAAACACACCTGCAAAGTACTTAATTGTACGCCTTTTGACATAATTGGGACTTCATGTACTGATTTCATTTGGAGCTGGACCTGGTCCAACTAGAAGCTAGACTTGTTAAACTTAGTGATCAATGACGCTGTACCTATGCTCCCTTATAAACACAGCTCCTTGCAGAAAACCATATAAATGTCTTAATTGCAGGAGGAAGGCTTGACTGTAAATCAAAATCAATTGCAATTACTCCAAGCAAGGCCGGAACAAGAGTGAGAAGGAACAGTAGCTTCCCCACTCTTCTACAGGCATGGGCATGAAACAAAGCTGCCATTTTACCTTCTGTAACCCACTTTTTCCTTTTGGAAAGGAGCCTATAGCTTCACTGCTGCAGCTGTGGGTGCTGTGTGAGGCAGGGAATAGCACACACAAGCTGTCCTACAAGAACCATAGAATCATAGAATAGTTAGGGTTGGAAAAGACTCTAAGATCATACAGTTCCAACCCCTCTGCCACGGGCAGGGACACCTCACACTAAACCATATCACCCAAGGTTATGTCCAACGTGGCCTTGAACACAGCCAGGGATGGAGCATTCACAACTTCCCTGTGCAACCCATTCCAGTGCCTCACCACCCTTACATTACAGAATTTCTTCCTCATATCCAATCTAAACTTCCCTTATTTAAGTTTGAACCCGTTACTCCTTGTCCTCTCACTACAATCCCTAATGAAGAGTCCCTGCCCAGCATCCCTATAGGCCCCCTTCAGATGTTGGAAGGCTGCTATATCTGAAGGGGGCCTATAGGGACGCTGAGGAGGGATTCTTCATTGGGGACTGTAGTGAGAGGACAAGGAGTAACGGGTTCAAATGAGCACAAAGCAGCACAAAAGCAACATTACTGTGTGACGAAGGCTGGAGCCAGAAACCCAGCTTTCTGCCAAGACTGTACATATACAGTCACATCCAAACCAGTTCACTGCTTCATGCAACCTTCTTTCCATCTGTTTGAAAAGGCAGAATTGTATTATTTTGAGGGTAAGTGCCATGGACACCATAAATGGCATTCTGCTATTGGTCTTCACTATCATTCTTCACTGTCATGAGAATTATTGCATCAAGGAAAGAATTTGCAGCTTGGTGGAATTTGGAGGGGAAAATATTATTGAATACTTTAGACACATGTAAAAGTGAAGTTACACCTGTACAGTCATGCTCACTATTCACTTCTGGGAACATGAAAACAACTACATACAAGCAGGGCTTGATACAGGGCAAGCCGAAAGGCAACCTCTGAAGATAATAGTACCCCATCAGGTTGCACACAGAACTGGACTGTACTCTTAATGTCCACAGGCTTGTCAAATTACTGGTTATGAAATAAAAGGTAAAAAAAATAAATTAATAAATGTATACCTTGGTGTATTTTAAGTCAAAACATTTTGACACAATGCAGGCTATGCACAAGTGAAGCTAAATGGATAAACAGAATAGGCACAGAAAAGTAAATGCATGAAAATCTCATGCCAATGGAAACACATCCCAGACTGTCAAGCAGCAAACAAATTAAAATATTGCTGCATGAGAAAGGCGAATGGTTTCAAACAGTTCTTCAGTATTGCTAAAAACAAGCTCAGATACTGCGATGACTGTTTCACTTCAAGACTTTAGTGGGAGAGTTGAGGGGAGTGTGAATCATGCTTGGAGAGCATGCAAGAGGCAGTGCCAAGATGAAGCTGACGACATAAGCAAGGTTGAATGTGTGGTCCTGTTTGTTTGTCTTTTCATTGTGCAAGAACAACAGAGTACAAAATTAGAGGGTGACATATTTAAATTAACATTTACTACTTAAATGTTACCTTGAAAATCAAATAGCTCAAGAGCAATGAACTTGATAGATGCTGTAGTGAATGTAAGCAATCATAATAAAAGTGTATGTACACACAAAGAGAACTTTCCTAACATCTACAGATAGTATCAACAAAATTATATGCTGCTTTCTCTGAGACATGCAGAGTTGTCTCCTTGCAGGGACAAGGGGCTGCCTGGGATTGGCAGCTTTTATCAAATTTGATGCAACATATTCTTGCCACTCATTCACAATGAGAAAAGACACTAATTAATACCTACATAATCTAAGAAGCAACAATCAAGAAAGACGCCAGAACCAGTCAGCAATTTCCCCAAAGGGGAGGTGTGGGGGGGGATGATGTTAACTGGCATGAATGCCAGAAAACACAGTAAATGAACTGAAAGACGTAAAGACTGACAAAAACCTGGACCCAGAGTAGCCACAGAGACATTTTGAAGAAACTGGCAAGAAATACACGAGGCACCTCAGGAAATTTATTTCAACCCTTGTAAATAAGTTTCAACTCGGTGTAGTACCGACGGGGGGGGGTGGTGGTGGTGGTGTGCACAAAATCATCACCATTATTAAACTTACAGAAGTTAGAACCGCGATGTTTCCTGTGTGCATGGTGCAGCGGCATCCTGCGGCTCTGTACATGCGGGCAGACCCTGAGCACACGCTGTTATCAAAAGACTTAATTTTCCTAAGTGCCTGCTTGCAAACGGGAGGCATCAGACAGGGAAATGGCTGTGCACGAACGTTTGTGAACGTCGCTCCACACTTTGGCTCCCGAGGGGTCCTGGCAGTGCGTGCGTCCCCCTACACACGCAAACCCCACTAGAGCCTGGACCATGGTCCGTGCACAATCCCCATCTCTCTAAAGTGGTCGGGGCTGCTGGGCGATCCTTCCCAACGCGCCTCCCCGTCGGGCTCCCGGGACTCGGTCAGGCAGCAGCTGCACTGGAGTCAGGCAGAAACTCGGCAAAACAGCCTCCCTCCGGTTCCACACGCACTGGGGTCTCGCTGACAGTACTCACCTGACGGAGTCAGGCTACGTCTGCTGCACCGAGCCTGGGAAAGGAGAGCGAAGAAGTAAACTTACCTGGCACCAGCAGCGCGACTGGGACGAGTCCATCGACAGAGCGCATTCGCTGTTTGAAAGTGCGTTTAAATTAAGGCTCGGGCTTAGTTGTTTGGCGACTCAACGCCAGCTGCTTGCGGCCGGGAGCTTACTGGCGCCGGGCCGCTAGCGTGAGGGTTGCCCTGAGGAGGGGTTGAGATTAAATACCTTAATAACCATATTAACGCTGTTACCTCCTGGCCGCTTTGCAGCCGGGCGCACCCCGGCGAGGATGATGGCCCACGGGGCGGATGGGGGTCAGGGCTGCCTCTGCCGCTCCCGCAGCCCGGCAGCGGGGCGGGAGCTCGCCCCGGGGATGGGGGTGCCCCCGGCGGCAGGCGGCGCTCCGCGGCCGGCACTGGGTGCTGCTGCGGCGGCGGCGGGGCCGCGGCGATCTGCGTCGATCCCGGCGGAGTTGGGGAGCTGGGAGCGGGGCGCAGCGCCGCGATGGAGCGGAGAGCAGTCAGCGCCTTCCCCGACCCCGGCGGGGAGGAGGCAGTGCCTGAGGTGAGAAGGGGAGGCGGGGAGGGTCGGGGTCACCCGGTGGCGAGGGGCTGTGTCTCCCTCCCGGTTCTATGCAGCGCCAACTTTGCCGCTCGCAGGCAGCAACGCCCGCTAACTTACCGGGTCCCCTTCCCGCTCCGAGCCGGGAGCGGAGCGAGGAGCACAGCGAGAGCGGGACGAGCAGCGCCCGCCCCGCCCCGTCCCTCCCGGTCCCTCCTGCAGGGGCGCGGCGGGACCCCCCTCCCCGTCTGCCCCCGGCTCTGGCGGCGCAGCCCGCGGGTGGGCGTCAGCCCTGGGTGGCGCAGCGGCTCCTGCCGAGGCTCCGGGGCAGCCCTGCCCGGGCAGGCCGTCCGGCGGCCCGTCCTCCCGCGCCCATCCCAAGAGCGGCGGCAGAAGGTAACGGGTCTGGCGGCGGTAGTGGGGGGTCGGTAGCGCTCGGGGCTGTGACAGGGCACAGAGTCTGCTTGTGCCTGAACTGCCTGAGAATACTTTTTGTTCGCTTGCTGGCTTGGGTTTTTGGGGTGGCGTTTCGTTTTAGTTGCAGAAGCAGAGTGCGTTGAGCTGTCAGTGAAATGGCGATGGTGTGCCAGGGCACGTAACTGCACAGGAGCCCCAAATCCTGTAGTTTTGCTTAGGCAGAGCTCCCCCTGGGTTCCTGGGTCTTTCGCGAGGTTTACACAAATTAAGTCTTCAGTCAGGTTGCAACATCTGTGAAATAATACGTGTAGCTAACATGATTGTGAATTTTGGTTCAAATCCTAAGCAAAATATGTTCTGAATATGCATGTCAGTCATAGTTAATGTTTGCTAAGTATGTTACTAAAAATTTGAATGCATATTCTCAGTGAGATCAGGCCGTAAATTGTGAAGGAATATCAAGGGTCTGTCTCGATTCAGAACCACACCATTCAGTTTTCAACATACTGGCTTCAGCACTGGCCCTGAAAACCGGGGTTAAGATGTATCCAGCAAAGAAGGTTCTTGTCTGTAGAACCCTTGAAGAGCCACTTCCAGTGGAGTCTTTCTGAGTTGCAAGCTCTCCTTTCTGTGCAGTGCTTCTGCTGGAGTTACTTTTGCAAAAACTTCTTACCGCATCTTTCCCCCGGGAGCAAGATTGGCTGGGTCTGTAAAAGTGGCAAACCTCCACCTGAGAGCTCGTTTTTAGTTCAGCCTCCAGCACCAAAGCTATTTGAGAAGGAAAGGTGTCTTTTTGAGTCTGCTTATTTCCTCCCCCTCCACTCCCCCGGCTATTTCCGTGGTTCTTAAATGACTTGAAGATGACCTTGAGAGGAAGAAGTCAGCTTTGCTCGGAGGACTTCAAGCTTCTTTTATATTTGCTTTTCTTAAGGCTTCCCTAAAACAAACAAGCTGAGCATTTGGAGGGAAAGCTATGACCCATCACTTTCCTTACCTTAACTAAAAGCTGATAGATGTTCCCACTTGTTTTGGAAAGGTTTCTAGCCAAGCACGAATGATCAGATTTGACACTGCTAAAGTAAAACATGAGGTAAGGCGAAGGAGGGCAGTCCTTTTTCATACATCACTCTTCATGTGGAAAAATTGGGTTAAAAACTATGTGAACTTCCTTCTTTTTTCCCATGACACTTGTATTTTGGTGGGTTGTTCAGTGTGTCTGTTTCTGTGAACGCTCAAGACTTTTGCCTTTTAAAAAATATTAGCAATATTATCAGATATTTTGAGGCAGCACTCACTAGGAGATTAACAGCACTTGGCCTTGTGCCTTTGGTCTTGTGCCTAATAATACATTGTGGGAGCGCTGCATTAACTGTCAATAAATGTCTGTCATCTCTTTGGGCTTAATTACAGAATGGTTTTAAAACAGCACCCAAAGGAAAGTTTCAGCTCATCTTTTAGATGCCATACAGCCCTGTGTATGAATAATTCTTGTAGTGCCTGGATCTGTCAGGAGTGGCCCCATTAAGGGAATAAAGCCCTGCTTTGTTTTTGTGGCTTCTGAAGCCATAAAATTTTGGGGCTCATTTTTTTATTTCCCATTATCATCTCCATGTTGATTTAATAGACGAGAAGAGCTGCATTTCTTTGCTGAACAGGATGCTTAGGTAGGATTGTGATGGTCTTCGGATGCTCCTCGTCTTTCTCTTTGTTGTTGTGTTTGATTCTGGGAGAAATCCTTTTAAATGCCTGAGTCTGATTTCAGGACAGCCTAAGAAATTGCTTACAGGCAATTGTGCCCGGCACTGAACCCAGTGTTGTCGGCAGTCAGACAGGATCAGTAATCAAGCTGGTGTTGCATGGATTGTGATACATCATGGAAACATTTGTGCTTGTGTAGCACAAGACCTGTCTAATTGGAGAGCCTAGAGCCAGAAAAGCTGGTCAGAGTGGACAGCGCTGTGGCTAACCTATGCTAACAGTGTGCAATGTTGGTACCAAGCAGGAGTACCCAGAGGGTGAATTATTCCCGAGTATTGTCTTTTGAATGCTCAGCATAGCTTTTAGCATGGGAACTTGTGTGTAGACAGCTATTTAATTGCTTCTTTAGAGCAACTGTTGGAAAAACCAATCTAGATGTTATATCACTGTGTCCTCAGATTGTTTGCAAGGAAGAGAGGCAGCATTCTAAGACTGAGCTGATGATACAAGTAAACGTTATATTTGAACAGTAATAAGGGAAGAAAGAGAAAACTGGAGGCAGTGAAAATTCTTTAACATTTTGTAAAGGTTTAAGTGACTGAGGAGCCTTTCTCCTATTTTAAAAATGACATAGAGAGTCAAAGGCCAGAGTTCTAAATTTGTGATACTGATGGCTCTCACAGGTGGCTCAGAAACCTTGTCAGATGTGTGTGACAAATATTGAGGTTGTTCCTTTGCAGATTTTCTGTAGCTATACTAAAATACAAAGGAGCCATATCAGCTCTGGCCATGTACCTCTTTAAACATTCAGTGTGCCTTGAATCGAGTAGCTTATTTGCTTAATTAAGACATCAGTTTGAGTTATGTGACTTGCATGTTTCCCTACTTAAATTAATGTCTTCATCAGATTGATAATTACACATTTTATAATCAATGGACCTTAATGCTTTGTTTGCATCAGACCTGTTAAAGTACCTATTAATTAAACCTGACAACTTGGAGTTACTTTGTACTGCTTTCCCAGTGTAGTCTTACTGTGTTTCACAGCTAAACCTACATCCCATTTCAGGAGGCAGCTTAGCCATAAAGGGAAGTTATACGCTGTTACTTCTGTTTTCTTGAGCAGTGTCTTGCTTGTGGAAGACCTTTTCCTTGCTCCTTGCTTTGTTTCTTTTTCAATGGGTCTAAGATACCAAGGCAAATTAAGGTTCTGTGTAGTGTGGTTATACGGTGAGCAGAATTAAAAAATATCATTTTTGAAGACTCTGGTGCTGGTCATATTGGGTGACACAAGCCAAGTGGCTTTCCCCTGACTTCCCAGTAGAATTAGCAGAAGCTTCCTGTGTTATTCAACATGAGAGAGGGGCCAGAGTCCCTCTGCCCTTCTGCCCTTACCAACTCCAAAATCATCTGTGATTTCTTAATAAAAGCTGATGTACTCTAGGCTGTGTGCTTTACATTTTAAATCCTTCAGTGCTTTCTGGAACATTATTCTTATTAAATATTTACAATCTCTTTATGATTTGGGGCTTTTTTCCACCCTGGAAAAAGATGAAAAGTATTCAATCTCCCAGCTTCTTAACTGGAACTGGCATCGCTGATAACCATTCAGGCTGTACCAGCATATTTGCTGTCTCACAACCATTTGGTGATTAAGTATAAAATTTTAAAGCAAATCATAGGTTTGTGGTATTTTTTTCAAAATGACAGAAACCAGAAAGAACAGTTTAAATTACTGTAATTGAATCAAGTCACTTTAATGTGTTCCTACTTCTGAGTAGAAAAGGTCTCAAATGATCTCTTTCTCGTTGTCTTTCAGTATTCTAAATAACTACATTAAAAATAAAGATAATCAAGACTGTTAACTGTGATGCCAGCTATTGGTAAAAGTAAATGTAAAGTGACTGTGTTTGCAGGATATCTACGCAGAGAATGGTTCTCCGTGATCTGTGCTATTTGACTAACTAGTGTCTTTTGTTTTATGAGCTCTCTTGGTAGCACTCCCGTGAAGTTTGTTGAAAACACGGGATCCAACTAAAGCACGTAAAATTAGAGTTCTGCACAACTGGCAGGAGGCAAATCAATATTAGACAAATGGGAAGGAACATGAGCATTTAAAAGGAAAAATGTCGTACTCAAGATTCTAGGAATATTAAGGCAACCAAGATGAAACAACAATAAAGCATTAAAAACATATCCTCTCAGTGTTGTTCCAAAAGGTGAAGAATCACACATGCTGGTGATTATGGAGATTATTCTTGTCTCTTCTTTCAGAGCTTTGTGTTTCTTGAAGGAACAAATAGTGTTCAGACTGAACACAAGAAGCACTTTATAAATATGAGTGGTATGGGTTTTTTTGATGATTGAGTTAGAACTGTTTGTCTCAGCCTTCTATAAATGGCTCCATTAGAAAAATAAATAGGCTGATACCAACTGAGCAGGGAATAATGGGTAAGATACAGCATTTCCTGTGTGTAGGGTTGCCTTGTGCCAGGATTCCCACTGCTCACCCTTGAGTGAATAGGAGCTCCATGGGAACAGCAGTGAGAGTGTTGGTGATACCCTTCTCCATCTGAACTCCATCACTCCCCAGGTGGGAAGGGGTGCTGAGACATGATAGAACCATAGAATCATTTACGTTGGAAAAGGATGTTAAGATCATTGAGTCCATCTGTTAACCTAACACTACCAAATCCACTGCTAAGTTGGCTTTGCTTGGTACACATGGGATTTGAAAAAAATCCCAGGTGTTCCCCTGGGAACTTCAAAGAGGAATGATAAACCCTCTTTGTTTTCTGAGGAGAGCCATTCTGCGTATGTGTAGCTCTTGCCATCACATGTATTGGTTTATTTTTTGAATGTTTTTAGTCAGACTCATTGGAATGAGCTGAAAATGATGTTTCTCAGATGTACTGTAAAGCAGGCATCATATGTTGGCTGTGAAGCAAATTCCTCACGCATATTGTTATTTTATGCATTTTTACCCCACTGTCTGAATTACAAGGTATCTGTAATTTTAAAATGTTTAAGGAGAGACTTGACAGATGAAGGAAAAGGAGAATTAAGCCAGCCAGATTTAGGATAAACCATCCTCCAGGGATTTTGCACTGCTGTGAGAATAATTTTTCATGCCAAGTCTTGTACCCCTGAAAAATATACCTTCAAAACTTCTTCAAGTCTAGGTCATTTCTGACACTTCGGGATTTTATCTATCCAGGGTGTTGAATGGAACAGGATTCTGAATAGCAAGCTCATTTTCATCTACATTTTAATTTCTCCAGTTAGAATTGGACCTAAGTTATTGATTTTAAATCTTTGCACATCTAACAAGCTTTGAATCAAAGAAGTTATTGTTTGGTTACTCATTCGACTAAAAGCATGTATCCCTTAGGGCAAATCTACTTACTATGGTGACTTTGAAGGTGCAAAAATCTGCATCACCTCACAATCTCTCTCTTTCACCTCCTCTTCCCTCTCAGTTCTTCCCTTCCCATGGAGCTCAGCAGTACCTGAATCATGAGCCCTGGTTTTCATGGTTTATACTGCTGCTGGTTCTGGTGGGTTTGGGTTTACTGGACTGTTAATGGCCTGAGATGGAATGATTTCATTCACAGCTACACCCAAATTTGGTTACAGCTGAAATGTCACTGAATTGTCTGAGCAACAATATAAGAATACAATATTCAGCATCAACAGCAATGGAAATGCACTGTTTTAACCACACAAGTGAAGAGATTAATGAAGGAAATGATACGATTCCCATTAGTGAGTTGAAGTCATGGGTACTATGAAGCAATGTCAGCCAGGAGACCAGCTCATTGCCTGAAATTGATCAACACACCAATGGACAGATTTTTCTGCTTGTAGAAAAATGTTCTTGGGTTGGTTGTTTTATATTTTTTAAAAGGGGAACATCCTGCTTTGGAAATGAGAGGGAAACAATTGCTAGAGAAAGTGCATTGTCAACACTGCCATTGAACAGTCAAAATAATAGGATAAGACTGAGCTTGAGGGAAGATGGGGTTTTGAATTCTTCAGAGTGAAGTGCAAGAATCCTAAGAACTCCATGCTGAGCAGATGACGATGGACAGCAGGAGAAACAGTTGTTTTCCTTCAGATTATCAGTGCAGTTTGTTCAATTGGTAAAGGCAGGAAGCTGGAGCCCCCATGGAGACTCTGCAATCACAATAAAAATTCATTCAACAAAACTCTGAGTGAAAACCAAGTCTCTTTAGTTTGGAGCTTTTCAAATATTATTCCAAGGCTAAAGCCTGTATGGATTAGGATTTTACTTTATTCTGACCTGCCAAAATGAAATTTTACTTGGTTCTTAAGAATGAATTCTTTCCCTCACAAACTGCCTTTGATAATGTTATTAAGGGGGAAGTAGTTTAAAAAGCAGATGTTCCCCAGGAGCAGGTCCTCAGAAATTTTTGTTACTAATTCTGACTTCAGAAATAATTGCTTTTTGGAGATCACTTTAATGTGCTTCTGGTTAATGAAGATTATGATAGACCATCAATATTGATGCCATTGTTTCTTACTTCACGCTCCCTTTCCTCTTTTAATTTTTTTCTTGCGGTGAATTCGCAATTATTTTTTGATGGCAGGGACTTGCTATGTGTCTTCATGGACAGACTGGTACCACTTTGTTATCATTACTGGACCTTTTGCCATTTTTCCAGGCTGCAAGACAGTGTTGGTCAGCTGAGCAGTTAAACCTGTTTTATAATAATGCACACTGACCTAGTTCTGAGCTTACTCACATGCTCAGAATAATGACTAGTTTTACCTGACAGACCTAAGCACCCAGTGAAGCTGCAGGACACTTGTTTCTGGTTTCTATTGATGTGTATGGACATGCTTACTTTGAATGATATTATTCATATGGTGTCTTATAATACCTAGAAGTACACAGTAAAATCTTTACCCTGTTATGTTTTATCATGAAGACAGTTCCTGTGATATTATATAAAGTCTTAATTTCCAGCCAAGTTTTATGTATCTTTTCCAGCCTGTCATTCTGCTGAAGTTGTGTTTGCTGATTAATGGGAAGTCATGGTGCCACATCAGAACCTTAGGTACTCTTCAGCTTACAAGAAGGCAGGAGCACCTCCAGTCATACCAGTTCTAGGTCAGATACAGTCAGGTTGCTATCTAGGTTCCATACCTAGAATAATTATCTTGCCGTGTCCTTGTCTCTCATGCTTTTCAAGGTCATTTTCAAGGTCAAACCTGAATAGGTTTGCCTTTGAGCTGCAGCTCTTAATGTTACTAGATGTCCATAAAGTCATCAAAAGTGTTTCAGGAAAGAATCTTCTGAATATGACTCCAAAACCTGTGGAAACCTTCGAAAATATATATGAGTTAGGGAAGCTGATCAGGGTTACATATGAAAGAGATGTATTTTCTTTATATTTTGCTGTAGAAAGTCTTTTTGTGGCTAGTTGAATTAGTCTTGAAGGAAGTATAAAGCTCTGTTTTATACCTACTGATTTAAAAACAAAAGGTTAGGTCCTTTGAGGCTTGGAAATGCAGAGTATGCACAACCTTTTCTTTACCTGCTGAGAGCAGAAGCATCATGTCCTCTGTGCTTTTGAGAGTTCCAGCATTTGATAATTGTAGATTGTGAATCTCCCCTTTTGTGTGTATATTCTTCAATGTAAATGTCACTAGAATATTTCTTGGTCTAGTATTAAATTTAGTGTTTCCCTAAAACCCTTCCTCTAAGTTCAGCCTCTCATGGTGTTTTTATGAGGCTTCATGCTGTGAAGGCTTCCTCTCTATGCAGAAGGGCTTGAATTTGTTCTGTGGACTGCTGTTAGGAGCTCTGCAATGGGAGCAATGCCTGACTAGACGGAAGGGAAATGTTCTTCTTGGCTGTGCTGACGTAAATCAAAGGAGCCTGTCCAGATTCACCTTAGTGAAATGAGAGCACATCTCAGTCCTAGATATTTGTTCTCGTATTTCTTTGTACTTGTACTATGGTCTGGAGTTAAAACCATCAGAATCATGAGTTGATAATATATTGCCCTTGGACTAAGCAAGAATAAAACTCCTTATTTTCTTTCTTTTCTAACTTTAAATAAAGATTTGTGAAAGAGCTTACATTCAGTACCTAATCCTGCCAGACTTTACACTTTATGAATAATTCTTATTCACACAAACAATCCTACTGAATATATTGGTGTCCTGAAGCCGATGGGCTCATGTAATTAAGGGGTTTCAGGAATAGATTCTTACAGGACATTTTAAAACCTTTTATTTATCAAATCTTATACATTCTAATTACCAGTTCATAGTTCGTATACTTTGTCATGTTATTAAGTGTGTTGAATCATTTTTAGTAACGGTTGTGTTTCTCTGTCAGCGCTGATTGTGACTGTGGCAAATATGTGTTCAAATGCTGTAAATCTGTATGTGCATGCTTCTCAGAAACACTCTTTTTTGTTTCCTATCAAATATGGCTTCATATGCAAAAATTTACTACAATTCTAAATTTTGGACTATTTTTTCCTTTTTTTTTTTTTTTTTTTTTAATATTGAATAGAATTAATTTATTCCTCAAATGAAGGGTTTCGCCTTTAACTTAAATGAGAGAAAACCAGTGCTTATAAAAAGTATCACAGGGGGCATATTGCTGTATGCATGTATCAGCTTCAAAAACCAAAGTCAGGTAGGAATTTGTCAAGTATAATGGCAGTAGCCTGATTCTCCAGCAGCGGAAGCCTCTGGAGTCAGCATTTCCCTGGGCTTTTCTTGCCTCCTTCTTGGTATAGAAGATTTTTCAAGCATGATCTAAAGATCAAAGAGAGCTGGTGACATGATTTTCTTTCCCCTGCTTTTTGCTTCCTTGGCATCCTTTGTTCTGATTATTCATGCTTCAACATCTTTGCAAAAACGACAGTGTCTATTTGTTCTTCTTTCACCCCTGGAAATACGGGGGAATTAACCAATTATAATCTGAGGGTATTGTTTATTGCACAAGGCAATAATAATGAGGCAACAATAGCACAAGGAGCGAGATAAACAGTAGGCTCAATGGTGGCATGTGCATTTAGTGAGCTGTGCAGGTTAATACCTGTTTAAACTCTGTCTGCATCACCCTGGAAGGAAGAAAGAAAGAAGCCAATTACCACCATCTTGGCCTTCATGGTGTTAGCCATAGCTTAGACACAGTAGATTTCATCTTTCTTTCCAGTACGCTTCCCCACTATCACTTCAGAGAATCTGCAGGGGTCCTGGCATTGCACACTGCAATCATTGCCTTGAACTTTGTCACAAGAGCTATATGAGGCCTATAATGGCCTATTTAACAGGATTTTGATAGTGCTTTCCTTCTCAATAACCTAGTTATTGCCTGTGTACCTTTCTTAGCTCAACCAACCTCAATTGCGGGCAGAAATGTTAAGGAGACAGAGTAAAGATCTCAGGGGAATTCACAGAAATAATTTGCAGTCCTAACAGAGAGCTGTACTTTCTTAATTATATTCTTCTATGGATCTTGTGAACCCACTGGAATACGCCAGTTTATGCCACTCTTGGCATTCTCAAAAGTGGACCATTACTGGAAAAAAAAAAAAGAGAAAGAATATGTAATTGTACCACAGAAAGATCCTACTCTACAATTTTTAAGTTATTCTATGCATCACTGGAGGTTTCAGTGCAAAATCATGAAGCAAGAGACACAGCCTCAGTTATATTAAATAGCATAGAAACGTACAAAAGAAATCAGAGTCTTTATTTTCAGAATGTAAATGAAAACGTAGTGTTTGGGTTAGGAGCAAACTGTTCCAAAGAGCAGAATACGTCATGATTGCGCATTATGAGATCTTTTGAACCTTCCAGTGAATTGTGTTGTATTGGCTATTGACTTTTCCACCCTATTTCCATTTATGAAAGCTAGTAGAGGTGGGCTGACTTTGAGCTATTCGTTACTGGAATTTCAGCTGACCATTATATGTGCTCAACTAGTCATAATATAAGTGTAAATATCCACTTTCACTTAAGTTAGTATAAAATTGCACAGACTGGTATTTTGTCTTTAAGTGGAACCAGGTCAAGGTAGAACAGCAGCATTTGGGCTGTTCATCCATACATCTGGCATTATTTTCTGTCCTCTGTTGTCATGAGCATGAGTTTTGTCTCCATTCATTTTGTGCATTCACTTACCCATTCACAGGGATAACAGATGTCCCAAAGAAACACCTGAAGTGGCTTCACAGTCACCAGCTGCATATTCATAGGGCTGCCTCTGAAAAAAGGCACAGATCCTTACAAGTAGGCCCAGAAGTGCCTGACTTCAGGTTTCTGAATTAACTCCTAAGCCCCAGGTTTGGTTTCTGTGCTGTCCACACCATGCATGTGCCCTGCAGTTGAGCCCTGGGATGGACCTGTTCTGCAGTGCCCTCCCATCCTGCTCCCTGTTTACGCAACTTCAGAGTTGAGAAGTGTAACCCAAAGCTTTTCTGCATCCTGCACAGCTGAGTTACCATTCTCTGGAAACCAGAGTACTAGAAAGTCTGGGAATAGGCAGGAAAATAGGCATCTCGATATCTTTAGTGTAGGTTCAAGATACAGCCAAGCTTTGTACCTGTTTGCAGAAGGCAGAAAGTGCTCCAAACTTGGCATAGTCATTGTGATTTGGTGGGGGCTTTTTTCTCCACAGGAGTGTTTCTGAACTGTTGCCACATAGCCAAGGCTGAGCAAAAGCTGTGAGCAGGTACCTCACTGAATCCCATTAAAATGGAATGGTGTTCAGGGTTAGTTGCCTTCAGTCCTTCGAAAGGACAGAGCTGTGCCTGCTATTTTCTTTGGGGGGTACCCTTGAGCTGGAGCCATCTAACTGGGAACTGAGTTGCCCTCTAGAGTGAAAACAACTGGTTCGGAACTTCCGGGGCAGTGCTCTGTCTTTAGCTGGGTATTCTCTTCAACTGCCATGCTGAAGCTGTGCCACTCATGCCAGAAAATCTTGGTGCTTTATTGAGAAGGCAAAGGTGAGAGGGAGCATGATACTGTGCCCTGTATGGGTGTGAGTTGCTTCTCACAGAGTGAAAGTGAGGATGAAAGATAATGAATGAAGGTGATAATGAAATGGATATCCCTCTGCCACTTTGTAATTTCAGCTGAGCCAACTGGTAAATGTTGGAGTGCCAGGAAACACGTGGGTTTCCAGGGATCCAAGGATGGATTTAACAACATTTTTATGTTGCTTATTCACCCATGTTACATTTCTGCTACACCAGTGGGTTCTCAACAGCACTGAAATAAGTATGATATTACTACAGTTATGGTTAGGTTTTTGTAATTATGTAAAAGCAGTTTCATTTATCAGGTTTTATTTCCCACCTGCATTTTTTACTGTGTGTTCTGAGATGCCTTAAAGTGTCTTTGAAACAAACAACGCAGTAGCAGTAGAGGTTGTTAAAATCATAGCCCTAAAGGAAACTAAATGTTTTTAACAGAAAATGAGACAAAACACATTAATGAAGTGTGAGTTTGTGAGTCAGACTAGGTGCTTTCTTCGTTGCAGTTGCATGCACTAACTGATATGGTTCTTCCTGCTGCCAGGGAGGGACAGCATCTCTGCTTCTTGGGGGAAGAAAGGGAGGAAGTATGAGACCTGATCTTCAAATTCCTTCCTTTTTTTAGTTTTCCTGAATGGAGTAGCAGGCATGGGTGTGTGCGAGAGAGTGGCAAGTCCTTGGGGCTCTGTGAAGCCAAGATGTGTCTGAAAGAACGCTGAAGTGCATTTAGGGGGGAGAACAAGGCAGGCAGCCAGGTAGGTGGTGTTAGGACTGCTTTCTGTGACCTGTCATGCAGGAGGCAGCAGAAGAGAAGGCTTAGTTGAGGTTGCAAGAGCGAGGTCTTGGCTAGAGCTTCCATTTCAAAGCTTTTTGCATCCATGATGATCTGAGAAGGTAGTGGTTGGTTACCTGCATGGTTAGAGAAGATAGGGACCAAGCGATAAGAGCTTTGAATATTATTGCCCTAGACAGTCCTGACTCCCAATGGGCACTAATGTTCTAGAGCACTTTGAAGAGTCTGCCTTTGTACAGAGGGTACTGCTAAGTCTTAATGATATATAGTGAAGCTGTTGTTTTGTTATAACGTGTTACAAGGACAGATTTAGGCTGGGTCTAGCAGAGCTTTAGCTCTTCTCCCACTTTCTCTCTTCCCTTCTCCCTTAATGCAGAGGAGGGGAATCAGAGAAATTCTGTGGCTTACTTCCACCTCCTCAACCTCATGTGCTACTCAAAAGGCATCAGAAGCAAAACAGCAGCATCAGACATGGAGCAAGAGACTCTCACTTCTCCCCATCAACCACTTTGTGTCTATGACTCAGCCTGCCATGGTCTCTGAAAGGAGTCTGTCTCCATTGCATTACCTAGTGCAATGTGTGTGGGAAAGATGCATTTGCTCCTTTCAAGGGTGCCTAAAGCGATGAAAACATGTTTCAGCATCCCAGGGTGAGGTTAGAAGGCGTTAGCCTGCAACTAGATACCAATTGTAAAGTACACAGAATTTTGGGGAAGACCGAGCTAGTGGACTGAAGTACACAGAACTGATTTCCTGCAGAGAGGAAGGAGGAGTAGACAGCAGCATATGGCAGTTCAGCTCTGAAAAGTCACTGTGCAAAATGGCATCTCCTTATTTAGCAGATCAGCTTCCTCTGTGAGTGCCCTAACTTCCTTTTGTAGAAGACCTAATTCTTTCTTTTGATAACTGAATGATTTTGGTCTGGAAATAGAGAATCTCATGGTTCCTCTAGCTGAAACTTTTCCAAAGTGGAAAGACACTATCAATTTAAAGGCAAATAACATATACTGGAGAAGTTTAGGAGGCAGCATACCAAGACTTTAGGCCAAGCCCCAAGAAAACATTTGGAAAGTGTTTCAGAAGTAACAAAATGCAGAAGAAAGAATCTTTGGAGTGTATATGGGGGGAAATGCATTAAATTTCATACACTCCTGAGCTAGACAAAATCAAACGAAAATGTTTGCTTAATCTTGGAAACATCTGCATGCTGATTCTTTGAATGAGCTCCTTCTTCCTGCTTTTGAGGGATCATCAGGCTCAGAGGGGAAGTGCAGGAAGGAGGAGACTGGGGCTTAGTAGAAAGAGAAAAGAAGTTGTGTTTGGTCTGGCAAATTGCACATTTTTATTCTTATTTGAAGCTACATTAAGCTTGATCTCATGCTCTGAGTCACCTTGAAGAAGTCACGGGGCACTGCCATGAGATGGTGAGCAAATGGTAGTACGCCACTGACATAGGTAGATTAAAGTGATCGGAGTAGAGCCAGAAGGCCAGATACAACAAAAATCAGACAGATTTTGTTTTCCTATATACTTGGCCTTTTTATGGCCCTGGGTTTATGAAATGAGAAATACTGATTCTCAGAGCAAAAATTAGAGCAGGAGTTGTACAGGGTATTTGCTTAAAATTTGACTTTCCAGCATATTGGTAGTCTGATATGAAAGTTTCTAGCCTCATCCTTCTGAGGAAACAAAAAGGAAATAGATACCAAAATAATCTGTATTCATCTACCTAATGGAAAGCAGTCAGGTGGCATGACTTCCCTCAGGATAGTTGGAGTATTGTAGAAGTGGGGAGAACCAGTCCTTAGAAATGTTTGTTTATTCATTGGCTGGAAAAGGGAAGGAAATATATATTTTTCTAGGAAAAGCATATGCTTTTGGTTTTATGGTTTGTTTACCGTAGTTTAGTTATGCTAGGCATTGAATGGTAGATGAGGTAAGACTAGCCAAGGTTAACTAGAGAGGTGTGCTCAAAATTTGTCATTATCTCATGCCAGGGTTATAGACTGTGCTTACGTCATCTTGCACCAGTATTGAATTTCAGCAGACCAAATTTTGACAGCTTTTACAAATGCCAAGGGTAATCAAATGAGATAAATCTGTGGAGGGAAAAGAAGCTGAGGGAAGATGAAAAGTGCTGACAGTTAACTTAGTAAAGTGTAAGCCTAAGGGTTACACATGCCATCTAGCAGTAAGAAAGAAGTCTAATAAATGGAAAGGAAATTTGATACCAGTCTTTGTCCTAGAAGGTAAGTGATTATATGAGAAAAAGTGGCATATAGAAGGTCAACTGTAATTTTTGGAGACACTTACTGGAAGTTTCAAGCAATACAATTTACAGAATTAGAAAGAAAAGAGAGGATTTAAAATAATATTTATTATAGCATTAAATAACTCATAGGAAAAGGTTTTAAGAACAATAGGAATATAAGCCAGTAAAACAGAATGACTGAAATAAATTGTGAATCAACCAATTTTACCAGTTTGCTGCTTCTGTTTGTAGGAGCTTTTTCACATTCTGAATAGTTTTATAGACATTTATAATAGTTTCTGACCAGATTTATGTTCAATGAATCAAGTGTGATTCTTTTCATGCAAATGTATAAAGGAACACCATAGCAATAATTTGCAAAATTTAAATTTAGAATGTGTAACTTAATATACAATATCCTTTAGATTAAATAAACAAATCTTCATCAGGCTTCTGGTTTGTACGTTTCCAGTCATTCAGATATAAAAAAATCTATATTTGAGCATATGCAGCTGCACTTGAAAAGGCATTGGAATAACTGTGCAGTTAATTAGCTGATACAATTATGTGGACATATTTCGTACTTACAAATAAGGAGGTGGTGAAAGTGTAACCTTTAATATGATTTATTTTTGTCACTGTTTTGATCATTTAAAAAGCTATTAGTCATTGCTTATGGAAAGTGTCAGGAAAATGTCATTTGTTGCCCGTCTATTCCCTGTGTGGTAATAGTAACTCACCAGCCCTGTTGCATTAGAGCTTGCTGCAGGAAGTGAGGATGGATAGCAGATGACATCAGTGCACAGAGCAGTATGTGAAAAGGCAGTATGAATCTCAGCTTCTGAACTAAGTTCCAAGTAAATGTTTCTCAGATGAAAAGGTGATTTAAGTATTGTTTCAAAAATCAATTTGAAGGCCTGTGGGAATGAGATCACAATAGCTTTGAATGTAGGACTTAGGTAAATAAATGACAAATTACCATTTCCAAAACCCAGCTTCAGTAATACATATTCAGCCAACCCGACTTAGATTCGATGGCTAGAAATAACCGGGATGAGGTTCTGAAGTGGGTAACAGTTGCAGGTCAATTTGTTAGAACATATGACCACATGATAGATGATTTATAGATGCTCTACTGCATAATGTAATTATTCATGTCTCTATAAAAAAAAAAAATGAACCTGGTAATAAGGAAATGGAACTGATGAATGGTGAGTTGATACTGTGAGTCGTTTATTTGCCCATAAAAAGTGTGTTGCTCTAGTGGAGAATAACTTAGAGAAAGAGTAAAGAAACTACTTAAAAGGAGAAGATATGTGCCAGATTATGAGTAAAAAAAGACGTCACAAGCTATTCCTTTGCCTTTTTGTTATTAGGAAAGCAGCAGAAAGGATGCTAATAGATTAAGGTGTTATGCTTTATTAAAAGCGAAGCTCAAGATCTGATTGAGGGTAGCAAGCCTTAAACACTGGTAAGGGTGTAAGACCAGGTTTTTGTAAGGGAGGTGCTCAGTAATGACTATGACACATCCAGGAGGATTTGGAGTGAAAATGTCTGTAGCATCTATAAAATTCCTCCCCACCATCTGCCTGGGACAGTTTGTCTGGGGATAGCAGAGCTCTCACTGTTCCTGTCTTTATCATGTGGGAATAAAGTTCAGCCGTGTGAGATGGTGTGGAAATGAGGACACATGTTTGCTATCTCACCTTGTCCCCATCTTGTCCCTACAATTTTGGTCTCAGTGTTCTAATTCTTGGTGGTTTCTAATTCTTTGCTTTCTCTTTTTCCTCTCATTTGGTGGAACCACACAGGATTCAGTAGGTCTGCTGGAGCTAAGGAAGTGCTGGTCCTTTGTGTGCAAAGCAATGATCAGTCTGAAAATTTTTACAGGTTTATATGCCAAGAATGAGGATGTTCTATGCTTTTCTTCATCCAGAATTAAAACAAGTCTTCTTAATTAAAGGGAGGTAGCCTGTCTGTATTGAAAGACTGTATCGACAGTTTGGACAATTTTTTTAGCTATGTATTTACAACATTTCATGACAGCATAGCAAGCGCACAATATCCAGGCACTCTGAAATAGCTGCCAATTACTGTTCATATGCTGCCTGTATGTACCTTATGAAAAGTAGCTTCCTTTACTGTCATGGACTAATGAATTCAATTAACCTGGCTTTCCTTTCACTGCAACAAATTCCCAGTTGTCTTAAGGCAGTGGGAATGCTGAATATACATGAAACAGAGGCAAGAGGCCAAAAGCATGAAATTCTAGCGTATGTATTACTAAAAGAGATATCTAGGTGATTAGCTTTACTTATTTTTTATTGCTTGGCTTTGATTTCTTATAAATAAAATAAGTAGTAGGAGTTCCAGGGTTTGGAAATAGCTGGTGGTTTTGTGTTGTGATTCCTGACAATGCAGTTTTATTTAAAGTCTTTCTGTCCCACTTTACCAGTCCAGGACCAGGAGTGCTATTTACTATTTTTAGACAACAACGTTTATCCAGCAGCAGAAGAGGTAGCACGGACTGACATTGTTTGACCCTTTCACTGGCTTCTCTTTTGCCATTTGGCAGTCCTGTGTGCGTGTGTGCCTTAAAAGTGGCACGTGAATATTCTAGAAGGAAAACCACAGCCTTTTTGTTACATGAGGGGCATCAGTTTTTCCATAATGCCACTGTATGTCCAAGGTATCTCCCTTCCAAATATAAGGATTAATGTGCTCTGTTTTTCAACTTAGATACACATTCATAGTTATAAGTATGCACATACATATTTCCAGTTGGCTCCCATCACATTTGTGTGACCAGACACCTGATCAAGCTATAGATTTCAAAAAGTTGCACAACAGGCTGGGTACATGCAAAACCAGTATCTGCAGTGATCACGCTTAACTTGAGAATTAAGGAGTTATGCTCCATAATACAAATTGGTGAATATGTTCAGCTTGAAGAGGAAGCATCTAGTAATAAATATAGCTGCCTAATGTGAATCTTATCTAAAGCTTCTTCCAGAACAGAGCTTAACTTTAATTACAGAACATTTCAGGTTTGCATGCGCCACAACATGGTAAGAAAACCATTGATTTTTTTTAACAGTGCTTCTGCTGTTCCAGTATCTTATCTCCATGGAGAGATCAGTTGATACGCAGTGCTGACTTTTGATGCAAGAGTGCCATACTTTAAAAAGTTATGAATATGGAGGATCTTTTTCTGCTGCCAAGAAATTAAAAATAAATCCCCAAAGTCTGTGTGTGCAGAGATTTTTAAAGGACCTAAGGGACCCTACTTACCTAGGACAGTTTTGGTTACCGAAAGATGGGCATCCAGTGCTCTTTTGGATGTACCAGCACATCTTGTTTGGCATCCAGCTGTAACTGTTGTATCACATCTGCCATCTTCAGATATCTCAGGGTGTCTCAGATTGCACTAGGTGCCTCCATGCCAGCATCAGATTCAAGCTCCTAATTTGTCCTGGAAGCCAGTGAGAGTTGACGGCTGATTTGACCCTTGGCACTTATAGCCCTGGACTCCTGAGGGCTGTGCTTGGAGATCTGCAACCATTTCATGTCTCTGATCTCATGTCTGCCATTTCCCTGCTTGTTCAGGGAAATAGATATATATATATATGTATGCTTATACATATATATGCACATGTGTATATGTATGGGATATTTATAGAGCGGGGGAAACACAAAATTTTGTAAGGTAATGTTTATATATATATAATTAAGCATGGGTTTAGTACCAGCTATGCATTTACTTGGTAATGGTTTTCTTAGCTGATATAGCAGACTAGGGTCCTGATTATGAGAGAGGCAGAAAGCTTCTTACAAGCTGCTTGGCACTTGCTAACATACATGAAAAGTGCAGAGATTCAGCATATGCTTGGGTTAGGCTCTAAAATAATGAAGTATCTGCTTTATAGCATATTTGTCTCTATTCAAAGCCTTTTATCCTTCACTCATCTTCCTTCACAGTGTTTCAGGAAATCACATATTTCTTTTTGATTTATTAGTTGTTGTAAGCATAAAACCACCAAGTGATCTTAGTTCATTGTATTTTATCTGAAAACAGTGCAATTTATGTTTCTTAGCTGACCACAAGAGGTTTAGCTAAGTGCTTTCCCACTCTGTCTATAAACCCATCTGTGTTTGCTCGTGTCTCATTTATTTCACACTTTGTATCCCCCCTAGAATGTGACTCTCTCCTTTACAACCACAAAAACATCTCTATAATGACTGCACAGATGCAGAAATGTGTATTATGAGCTGGACTCACTTTATAGCATTGGTAGGATCTTTCCAGGGGTCCCCTCTGCTTCAGCCCCTCAAAAGCCTGGGGATTGACTTCTCTATGAGCCAACTTCCATTGCCCCTTCAATTTCTGCTGATTCAGTTAAAACTAGGGCTTGTGGGGTATGATGATATGCTTCAGCACAGGGTTTCTGAGACCAAATGGTGCTGCAAGTTCCTGTCAGGGTGTAGAAGTAGTCTACATCCAAATGCTTATTTCAGATAGTTAGTTGTATGGGACTGAGTTTGGAGAGCAAGTTTTCTTTCTGGGAAGGGGACTGAATGAACTGGAGAGCAGCTGCTTGATCAGAGCTTAAGCTAGAATGGTTCTGTGTCGGAGCAAGCTACTGAGCCTGAATGAATTAAATAAAATGAGGTCATTTAAAGTGTAAAATAAATAATACAAAAAGAATTACGCAGTACAAATCAGATTACATGCTTTCCTTTCAAGAGTCCTCATTAAGTTGCTGTTATCTACTTATTTACTGATCTTTATTCAGATTTTTAGATGCTGAAATCCATGTTTACTTTTTACTTGATGAGCAAGCAAATGGGTTATGAATTCATATTTTATAAGGTGTTATTTATTGAAATTTTTTAGGAGAGAGAATGAAAAGGGGTTTTGTGCATGTTTCTTCAATGGCTCTTTTGTGTTAACAGTAGAGGTTGGCTCTTAAGCAAGAAAACAATAATTAAATAATGAAGTTTTGTTTGGAAGTAATGCCCTAGGATAAGTGAAATTGATTTAAAAAAATGAAAAAAAAGTAAAAACGTAGCTAAATCTGGGGATCCTGTTCTATCGAGGTTCTGTTGTGTTGGTGCAAATATCACAGAGCTGTTTAGCACATAAGCTGTGTGCTTTAGAAACGTTTCAGTTCTGTCACTATGGATGAAGAGGAAGGAGTCTGTAGAGGCCAGGCTCCAGATTCTTCAGTGGATAAGACGAACCAAATATTTACCAAAGTACAGACTTGAAACTGAGCTGGACTCCAGCTTTTTGTTAGTAGTCATGAAACTCCGTTATCTTTCTTATTTAACCAAACATAAAGCTTTTCTTCCCTGAGTGTGCTGGTAAAGCAGCGCTCCAGCAGCAAATGTGACCTGATGAATTAAACCAGCTTATACAACTGCAGAGTACCTTCTAGGGAGCCGGCTTTGGCAGTCAGGAAGCACAGTCTAAAGAAAAAGAGGTTCAAAATCATTCCTACACTTGGCAGTATCCAGCTTATTTGAGAGCCTGTTGGAACTTCTGACAACACAAGAAAATTAGAGCAGCTTTTCATTGCTGAAAGTGAAATAGTCATGCATATCCTCATAGCTATACAACTAGCTAGCTAGCTACCGTGCTGGCCTGTCAGGTAGAGGAGGAATGAAGAAGCAGCAAGCATCCTGGAGCTGCAGAGCAGAAAGTGTTTAACACCTCCTGAACAATGCCCTTGGGTTAATTGCCTCCTAATTCTCCACTTTTAACTCACAGGCACCACAAACAGAACAGCTCATGGAACTGCCTTCGCAGAAGGGAAAGGCTGAGTGGCAGGGAACTCAAGTAGTTTGAAATTCCTGGCCATCTTTCCAATGGTAATAAGATTTAAAGTATGACAACATACGGGAAGAAACCAGCAGCCTTGGAGTGTGCCAGAGATACTGGGATCTGGCAGAGTGGTTTATTGTTTGTAGCACTTGCAGAATAATGTATGCGTTATGAGTAACAGCATGTCCTTTTGCTGCATGAAAATAACTGCTCAGGCACAAACCACTGTAAGTGGTAGTGATGCTGTAAAATGAATTCCATTGCTGTATTTTATCCTGATGTTTCTGTGTATCTACTGGTATTGTAAGCAGAACAATGGTGAGCGCTCTGGCAGAAGCTGAAAAACCTCTGAGTAGAAGAGACCTTTCTCATCCAGAGCCTGAACTGCTCATTTGCTAGCCCAATTGCAAAAACAATTAACAAATGAATAACTGTCCTGAGCATCTCTGAAAGGGCTGTATTGTTTTCTTGATGTTATTTTCTTGCCCATGTTCATTGCCCCAAGAGCTCATGTCATTTAGTGGTTCATATTAACCTACTGGGTCAAAAACCTCTGGAACAGAAGGGGCTGTTGTTGGAATTGAGCTTCTTACATTTCTGTCACTGAAGCAGTTCTTTGGAAATAGTATATCAGAGTGTGTGTTCGTGACCTCTGGTCTATGTTCTCCAGCAAGATACATTGAAGAGTTTTCATCTATTGCACACATGATTAATTAGCCTGCCAGCCTGCCTCTAGTATCTGTTCCAATGTGTTGAAAGCAGAAGTGATTTTCGAAGGATTCAGCATGTTGGTGTTACACATAACTGGATAGGTCATATTTTACTTGATTTTAAAGCCATCCTCTTCACAGTGAATCCATTCATTCCCATTGCATTGTGTAGGTAAGTCCACTGAAAGTACAAATTTATAGAGAGCAAGGTCTAAAAAATGCTAACACCCTTGCTCTGTGAGCTCTGTGAAATGACCAAAATAATTGCATTAGAGAAAGTGCAAAGTTTTCTAATACTTTTGATTCATTATTAAACATTAAAATTGAATGCTGTAACATTATCAGATGATTCTTTAAGTGAGCAAGTGTATTTAGTGAATTTAAGCATTTCTCTACTGAATACAGCAATGGCAATTCAGTGTAGAAGGAAGTGGGTTGCTGGTGAGAGAAACTACAGAGATACCTTGGACTGTTTAAGGCCATTTTCATCCTCTTCAATAGCTGGGCAGGAATAGGGAAATGCATGTATAACCCCAAACTGTGAAAGGCTTCTGCTATCACCTGTTTGAGGGGAAAAAAATCCAAACAATGTCAAGTTTTTCCATGAGCCAAAAGCACCCATAAGCTCTGGCTTTGTCATGTCAGCTTTTGTTGGGAAGGCGGATGCCACCATGTCTGTCTAGAACAAATCAGAATAGAAAATGCCACGAAACTGACATTTTGAAACAGAATTTTGTGTTAAAGTTAATATAAGCACAAGGGATGTTTTGCTAGTTATAGTATTAATTTTCATATTTATTTCAGCAAAAAATTTTGGGGTTTAATGTACTTTAAGCTGCTGCAGTATTTCCCATGCACCACACTGTAAAACTGCAAAATGTAGGTGTTTCTGGGTAGACTGTGTAGAATAGAAGTGAAGGGCTCTGGGAGCTTCCTGCTCCAGGCAGGGAGGCTTGTTTGTTGTGGAAATACAACTTGTATACAGGGTGAGATCTGGAGCAACTCCTCAATTCAAAACATATCTGGAGGATTCTGCCCATAGAGGGTAGGAGTCAATGACCAATGCACCAAGCAGCAGTTATTAGCTGTTTGTCCTTATTCCGAGTGCTTGGTGTGAGGCATCATGCCATAGAGTTAAGAACCCCCCTCTGTTTAAAGATCACCTCATCCAAGGGCTCTGGAGCTGTAGCCTTATTTATCTTATGCCAAAATGTGTGTGTGTTCTTGTGAGTATGGGAAGGGTTAGTGGGACGAACAAGGCAGCACTGAAAACAAGCTCTGGAGACAGGGGAGTCTAATCCCAGATTTTTTGATGTTGACAAGGTACAGACATTGGGTGGTTGGATGGCATCTAATTCCAGTCTTCATTTATTGCTGCTCTTTCTTGGAGGAGGTATAATCTGCACACAGCAGAAAATATCGACAATACTCATATTCTCACAAGTCCCTTGAGAATGATTGTTCTGAATGAAATGTGAGAAGGAGGGAAAGGGGCAAGAGATTGATACAATGTAGAGGATAAATAGAGATGGGATGAAGAGGAAGACAGTAGAAAAACTGGGAAATTTTTATTCTGATCAGGGGCATAAGAAGGGTCAACACATTAGAGCAAGTGGCAGAACTCAGTTCTCAGCTCCAGCTTCTCCTTCTCCTTGTGGACTGGTATCTGGCAGGACCTGTCTACCCGGAGCTGTTTGAATTCTCTTCTCGCTCCCAAACAGCATAGGATTTCAAGCATACATACTTTCTGGAGCGTTTATCTGCTCCTTTCTCTGTTCTTCCCTTTTGCCTTTTAAAAAAATGTGTCCTAATGTTCCCTGCTCTTTCAGACAGGATTTGGAGGGGGGAAGGGAGTAACAATTTCATAGCATTTTGTCCTTCTACCTAAGCACATTTGGGTCTAGAAAGTTTCTTTCAGTCCTGACTTGATCCCAGCCCTGATGTGAGTTAGCTGGAAAGGGAACAGAGGCACAGCATTTTGGAAGTGCACATCTAAACATGCAATGCAGAGAGTGGGGCTAGTGCTGAGACAAGGCATGCATGATATCTGTATCAGAGGCCCAGGAGTGCTGGCACAGAAGAGTGGATGAAGAATCCCTGGGGTCTGTGTCTGTCAGATAGATGTGATTGTTTCTGTAGTGAGTTGTTATTCAGAGAAATTGAGTGCTGAGGTGAATGGGCTGCTTCAGTAGGACCCCAGTGGCAGATATGTAACATGCTGGGTGCCTTTCCCAAAGCTTCAGGGTTTTTTTTTTCTCCCCCATTTCTGCTTTCTCTTCCCTCTGACAGAGCCTACCTCTTCTCTTGAACCTACCAGCTAGAGCTGAAAGAATGGAAGCTATTTTAGTGGTACCTTTTGGTCCACATCCGTTCCTAAAGTTGAATAGTTTCTGCTGCAGGACTAAATCTCTTGGTTCTTGGAACAAGGTGATCTTTAAAGGTCCTTTCCAACCATAAACATTCTGCGATTTACCGCAGTCCTCTTTGTGATGCCCGTAAGTTGTCTTTACTCTGGCTTGAATGAAAAGCTGAGGCTAATAGGACAACTTATCAGTGGGATTCTTATGTTGTATAGCTGTAAATATCCAATTTTGGAATCAGAATTAAAAGTGCAAGCCAAGCTATAGAGACAATGGCTGATCAGTGGCTTCCCCGACAATCAGGATTCTGAATATGTAAGCTGAGCGTTCGTTTTTCACTGACTACATACAAACTGATCACTCTACTACTAGGCTACTGAAATGACATGTCTGAAATCAGGTGGTTTATATACCTCCATGTGACAGCAGAAGCTGTTTGTATATTGTAACGTTTTGCTGTCAGAATGAAGACTTATCATAATCACCTTTGGTTTTGTTTCACTTTCTCTTGTTTCTTTTCCATCTCACCTGTGCTGGAATCATACATGGTATTTCTCTTCCACTCCACTCTTTTCACTGTCCTTTCTCTAACCTGTGCTCTGTTTTGTCTGTGCTCCTCTGCATGCATAGCGGTAAGAGATATGAGAACCGGAGTATTGCAGTCTTTTTGCCTCATGAATCTCCACTTCTCTTCCCTCTTCTCTGTGTTGGAGGGGTGCTTGATAGAATAGAATAGAGAGACTAGACCTTGAGAGGATTTTCATGGGGTGGGTTCAGTTTAAAAGTGGGGTGTCATTCCTATCTTGCCCATTTTGTGTTTGTACTGCTTTGATACGCTGCTCAAATGGCTGAGTTTTAAGAGGTCACAATGTCTTAAAATTTGGAGTGCTTTTGCAGTGTATTTCAGTGAAGGGAGCTGACTGTATTCTAAGCAATAACAAATCTAGCAGAATCTCCAAAGATCAAGCAGCAAAGCTTTTCCCCATGGAGTTATTATTACTTACAAGAAAAACCAGCATCACCTTCAAACCATGTTTTGTTTAACTGTATTAACCCTCATATGTTTGTATAATGTGCTTTCATCCTCAGTACACAGTGCCTGACTATCTGAACAGAGACACCAGATGTGCTCAAAGAGAGCAGTGGGCTGAAGTGAACAGACTTTAGACCGGGAGCTATACTTTAACCAGAGTCTGAGGAGATTAGGTTGCATGTGGGGATTTGTTTGATCCAGTTCCTGTTAACTGCAGCCATGGATTAAGTGTGCAGTCTTAAGAGTCTAAAATTAAAAGTTATTCTCTACAGTGATGTTAATAATTAACTAAAATCATGTTGAATTCAAAGGTAGGCTTGTGTTTAAACAGAGATGGGAATATTTTTCAGGTCAGTGCACAACTAACGTATGAAACATACGAGCAAGAACATCAGCTGACAAAAAACAATGAAGATGCATAAAATCCACTGTTAACTAATTAAAGCTAACACAAGGAGCAGGATGCAATTTATCTTCTCTGCAGATTAAGTTCATGTAGAACTTAAAAAGCCTAGATCTACATCTAAAACCAATGAGCACTTGATAAAAGCATTTATTCATAGAATCATAGAATCATTTAGGTTTGAAAAGACCTTTAAGATCATCAAGTCCAACAGTAAACCTTGCACTGCCGAGTCTACCACTAAACCATGTCCCTAAGTACCATGTCTACAAGACCTCCAGAGATGGTGACTCAGCCACTACCCAGAGCAGCCTGTTCAAATGCTTGGCAATCCTTTCAGTGAAGAAAGTTTTCCTAATACCCAGTCTAAGCCTCCTTTGGCACAACTTGAGACTATTTCCTCTCATCCTGTCATACTTTTAAAAGTATATCTAACCAACATTCATGCAAACTTGTGAATGGCCTGAAAGAGACATCAGGTATGGTAAGGATGGTACACCCTTCCATTTTTCATTAGGAAAAGTGCCGCAAAAGATCATCATGAACCTCTGAATGTGAAATTGGGCCAAGAGCAGCATCACACAGTCCAACCTTCATATTTCCAGTCAGAAATCTAGTTGCTACGTTTGGTACTAAATCGGGCATGTTAATCATCTGGGTGGGAAGCTGCTAAGTATAGAATTGCAAAAATCAGTAAGATAGATCAGAAATGAAGGCACTGGTATCAGTTTTAGAGAGTGAGCAGAGCTCATGCTAAAAACTGCTCTTTGCCCTGAAGTGGTCTGCAGATCCACTGGAACACCTGAATGATAATTCTGTGATCTGCAAATAAGCAGTAACTAGTTTGACTTTTCGTGCTTCCAGGATTTTGGCAACAAAAATGAGACAATCTGTTTAATTTCCTGGGTGAAAGGAATAAACAATGCTGTTATAGCATACTACACACTGTCTGACACACACAGTGACAAAAGTCTGTCACTTTTACATCTGACAGTGCCATTCACATCATACATTAGGCCAGCTGAGGGCACACAATCACGACTGGTGCATATATTTTTAAAAACTGGATTTTGATGACTTATTTTGAAATGCAGCAGTCTAACGACAGGAAAAGAAACAGATTGGCAATTAACACCATTGTAAGTTTGGTACCATATATGAGTCTTTTTGACTGGTTGATTAAATAGGATACTAAAATGATTAATCATTAAGTCTCCTAAAATAAATTTGTGTATGATTCATGGAAGTATAGAAACTTCTCCATAAAGTGGCTGCCAGTTGGGGTCTAAGGTACCCTGTTAGGAGGGTTCAATCACTGACCAAGCCAGTGCAGACAGAATACATTTTGGTTTTATGCTTTTGAGACTATGTACTTAATCCATAGTTGTAGTTAGCAGGAACTGGATCAAACAAATCTCCACATGGAATATAAGCTGAGTCTCTAGTTAAAAGTATAGCTCCATGTCTGAACTTTAGCCAGTCACTCACTTTGTGCATATCTGGTGTCCAGATAGTCAGGAACTACGAACTGAGCATGAAAGAATACTTTAGAAACTTGTGTTTTCTTGTAACCAAATGAGGGTTAATGTACATAAACAAATAATGCATGGTTTGAACAGGATGCTCCGTCCTTATTGTAAGTAATAATAATTCTGTAGAGAAAAGCTTTTCTGCCTAATCCTTGTAGGATCTGCCTGAACTTTGCAGGCTCTGGTAGGTTTTTTATTGCTCAGGATACAGATAGTTCTCTTTAGTGAAATACACTGTGAAAGAACTATTTTTGGACATTTGGAAAGTCTGGAAGCTTGCTAGCCTGAAGAGAATTCTGTAATTATGGGAAGAATGCAAAAGCAAGCAGTACTTCCTCTCACTGTCCTTTATCTGGCATGATGGCTTTTGCCTGCTGTGCAACTGGAGTGTGCAAGTAGCTTCATAGAAACAATAGTTCAATTCTGTTTAGGGTACCAAGATAAACAGGCACTGAAAGTTTATGGAAGTGCAGAAAAAGGTTGGTTTGTGCTATGAAGATACAGGTAAGGATCCCATAGGTTCAGATAGCTAGTTGGACCAAATCTCTTCTTTCTTAAAGATGTCTCAGAGTTAATGCTTTCACTATATAGCTCTGTCAAGTGCAGTAACACTAGATAACTCATAACCTGTCTAATGGAGATAAATAGCTATGGACACATGTCAGAATAATTAGTGTTGAGTCAAGTTAATTTGATTTGTTCATTTAACAAATTGAATCATTTCAGCTAATTACACAGCATGGCACAAATGTGATGAGGGAAGTTCAGAGAAGAAAACTATTCCTTTTTTCCTTCACTATATTAATTTAACTGTAAGGGAAAATGTAGACTCAGAGAATGCAAATAGCGGCCAGCTTCACATGCCAAATATTGCAACCCCCATTATGGTGTGAATCTTCCTGGGATTCTTGGCCTGCAGTGTCCTCCTTGTAGCTCCAGCGTACTCTCCAGAGAAGCCTACCTTAACTATTCTGCTGCAGCAGTACACAAGAAGCCTGCCTTTCTCTGCTAGATGGGAACATCTCAGCTAGGTGTGTAAGGTTACATCCGTGCCTCCTGTAACTCTGATGAAGAAATGGACAAAATAAAGGATTATTGAAAATTCTAGTACTTTTTCAACCTCTTGGACTATTTTCTAAGCAGGAATGATGCTGACTTAAGAGGTTAGGGGTATTAAAGTTTACTGAGAATAAATACAGAAGTACATAAAATTAAACTTTTAGGGGTTATGTAAAAAATACTCCGTGAAATCAACATAACTCCTCTTTGTCCCCTTTGTATCTTTTTATAGGTTATAGGAGTTTTACTCCATTCTGATTTTCTTTTCTTGTGCATTTTGAGAATGAAGCTGGCAACATATATAGCAAACAGGTTGTATGTACATGTCTTCACGATTTTTAAAATCTAGACTATTTTCAAAATTGCTTTCAACACTGACTGCTTAAGAAAGATGGCAGAAGAATGGTTTGATGCTTCTGGTTTAACTAATGTTACTTACTCTCACTTTCATTCTGCTCTACTTGGACATGTGTTGAATGGTTCCCTTAGCAAGAGGTTGCTGAAGGAAGTGTAATGCAGCCTTTAAAGTTAGGAGTGCTTTATCCACATTGAAAATCCTCAAGCCATGCAAAGATACCCATGTTGAGTCTAAACGTGTTAACTTGAGGGCAAGAAGCAATAGAGCTGGATATTGTTGTGCCCTAACTGGACTAGCACAGCCTGCCTGATGAGGCCACACCTCGAATCCTGTGTTCAGTCTGGGGCCACTCACCTCAAGAGAAATATTGAGTTGCTGGAGCATGTTGAAAGAAGAGCAATGAAACTGGTGAAGGGTCTGGAGCACAAGTCTTGTGAGGAGCATCTGAGGGAACTGGGGTTGTTTAGACTGGAGGAGGCTCGGGGGGGCCTTATTGCTCTCTACAACAACCTGAAAGGAGGTTGTAGCGAGGCATGAGTTAGTTTCTTTTCCCAGGTAACAACTGACATGATGAGAGAAACATTCTCAAGTTGCTTCGGGGGTGTTTAGATTGAACATTGGTAAGCAAGCACTGAACAGGCTGCCCAGGGAAATGTTTAGGTCACCATCCCTGGAAGTAGTTAAAAGACATGTAAAGACAAGGCTCTGAAGGACATGGTTTTGCAGTTGACTTGGCAGTGTTTGTGGTTGGACTCAATGTTCTTAAGGGTCTTTTCCAACCTAAATGATTCTATGATCATGAGTACGTAGGAAGCCCTATTCATGTTCAGCGCAGACAATCTCAGAAGTTAATTCCCCAAATCAGGTGAAGAGATTTTTGTTTGTTGGTTGGTTTGTTGGTTTGTTTAATCTGTGTATTGGTTCCACTCCATCTTTCTCTGTTCTGTATTTTGTAAGACTTATGGGCAGGTGCTCTCCTCCCTTTGTGTTTCCACAGTGCCTGACAGGGACTCATAACTGGGAGTTCAGGTTCCATCAAAATGTAGGAAGTACAAGAGTAACCTGGATCTCTGTGAACTACTTTGTCCAAAGCATTAGCTGTAATACCATCAAATGTATGGTCAATTTTGTGTGTAAACTTTACTATTAAAATAATTGTGTGTGTTGTGAATAATAAATCATGTTACATTAAGAATTTGGCTTGCTTTGATCCTAGGTAATGATGTCAGATTCCAGCATGTCTTTTGACTGGAAATGGCTGAACACTGCAGAATGGATTTGGTGACTCAACTCTCATTGGACTTGAGCCGAAACATCTTGTGGTCACCCTAATCTATGTTTCATGTCTGTGGATTTAAACTGTGACACAATAACATGTTCCCTGTCAAAGTCTGTTTAATTTCTCAAGGATAATCTTAAACATTAATTACTAAAAAGCCTCATGGCTTCCTCTTGCTACTGTAGTACAACTGTAAGCTGTACTTTGTAACTTACAGCAGCAGTTAAAAATAGGCTGTACACAAAATCACAGAGTATTTGAGGTAGGAAGGAGCCTCCAGGGTTCATCTATTATAACCTCCTCTGCTCAAAATGGCATCAGCAGAGCAAATTAGTCAAGTCTGTGTTCATATGGGTTTTGAATATCTCCAAGGGTGGAGACTCCACAGCCTCTCTTGGCTTCCCATTTCAGTGTTTGACCACCCTCATAATATCACTTTCTCCAGTGCAGCTGCACGCAGACCTCTGAATTCTTCCTGTTTGCTCCCCTGGCTGCATGCATTAGCATACTGCTACTTCAGAGGCACCTAATGATGAAGATTTCCCAGAAAAGGTAGCAGTCTGCCCATTTTAAAGCTCTCCTCACTGGGCTGACCAGCCTCTTTTTCCCATTTTTCTTTCTTATTCAAGCAACTTGAGATCAGTGGAGCCACACAGAAAATCATATACGACTTAGGTACAACAATACTGATAAAACAGGATGAGGAATATTTGTGTGAAGAACAGTGATGGGAGCAGGCAAGGTGAAAAGTCAGTAAATAGGGAAAAAAACCCTCTCCATTGAGAAAATATTTCAACAAAAAAGGTAAATATGAAGAGATGCATGCTTCTGACACTTATTTAATCTTTAAAATATTTAATCGAACTACCTGTAAAGCTCTCCGCTGTAAGCTATTGATAGAATTTGGCTGAACTTGTGTGTGTGTGTATACACACACATATGCATATATAGATGGCCAAAGAAAGTACTTATTAGTGAATAAAAATTATTTGACTCTACTTAAAAAAGAATCCACAACATGTATGACTCACCCTGTGTGTGATTATCAAACTGAAACATTTATACAGCATTTCTCCCACAGCTTTTTAAAGTTATGAACAACAAATATAGAGTTAAATTCTGTTCTGTACCACGGGCAGCTTATTACAGACTGTGTTTTAATAGTTCTTCTTCACCCATGTGTCAGATTAAATGGTAGAAATGCCAACTGGATGATAACGCAGTATCATTTCTGGAAGTATTGGCTTTTAAAGTTAATCTTCAATGGGATGCTTTACTGTAGGCATGTGCATACATTAGATAACCTTGGCATGCAGAGAGTATTTTAAGACCCACACAATTTTGAAACACCCTTTAATATTCATTGAAGGTCATGATACATTCCATGCACATAAGATCAGAAATCAGACCTTCCAGGCTTATTTTACTTCTTGGGATAGATGCCAAATTGGGAGCCAACAGCAATGTATTCTGGTTTTCTGTAAGGCAGTTAAAGTGATACAACAAGCTTTTCCATGCCCCTCCACAGACATCTGAGCCCTGGTCCAGGGCAACCACCTTACTGTCTTCACGTGCTTACTTTTAAGATGAGATTTCCAAAACAAGTGCTGCCAATTAACAATGTATATTATTATGGATTTGGGGATCTTGAAGTGTGAGGTTAGAAAGTTCAGTTTGGGAACTGAACTCCAGCATCTGGTGCTACCAGTACTGTCCAGAATCAACCTGTTAAACCACAGGCAATACTATCTGTACCTACTTTTGTTATCACTTTCTGTTTGTCCACTGATGATACAAAAAAAATTAATAGATTCTTCCTTAAGCTTTACGTTTAATCAACATCATTTTATATCCACAAAAGACTAATCCTCTGTAATTCAGAGATTTTGTAATAACATGCCTACATATTTTCATGTCGAGTTAGCTGCTGCTTAGAAGAAGGAAGGAGGGCATGTAAGATTAGATTCAGAGTAGTTCTGTGAAAGGTATCTGGCCCCTTTATGCGACAGCCTGCTACACCAGGGAGAGGAAAAAAGCAAATCCTAGCCTTGATGTCAAAACAATGTAAACTACTTCTTGTATGTTGACTTGTGTAACAAGTGAGGCATGAAAACAAAGCATAGTGCCCTGAGTGGTGGCAGTGAATATTTTATCTTACCAACAAAATGCAACAAGAGACTAAATCCTTAAAGCATATGCCATGCTGACAGTGCGCTCTCATTGTGACAGTAATGGTATTTGCAGTCCCGGCTGCACTTCAGCCTGTGCTGTAAAACCACTCATTTCTCAGAACGCATGTTGCTGCCTTTTACCCTTTACTGGCCGTTAGCCAGATGAAGGAGCTGCTCTCTATTGTTCATGTTGCCCTGTATAAACAGATGTTTAAACAATTTTTTTTTTGCCCAAAGTGAAATTGGAGAGATTTTGGCATTGTTAGTTCTTCTGAAATTTTCACCGTGCCGAAAAGTGTCTTTTGGTGACTCTAGGCCTTTTGTATGTAAGCCAGACTTTCTCTGACTTTTTACAAATATCTGACTTAAATGCCTTTCTAAAATTCAGTGGCTGGATCCTCACAGAAATGTTGAAGCAGGAGTACTGCTGCTGTTGCTGTGATTTGATTGTTTGAATGTGGTTGGTAAGAGTATTTAGAGGGTGACTTTGGGCTGGGAGTAGCAGGTACTCGCCACTTTCTGTCAGGGTTTTTTTTTACTAAGACTAATGAGGTAACAGTTAATAAATTGATTATGGGCAAAGGAAGATGCTGCTCTGCGAGTGCATTTGAATGTGTGCACCCTCCATTTTTTTTTTTAGAACCTACTTGTTCAGTGTTCTATCCAGGCTGAGTCATGAGATTCAAAGGGAATTGGAGAATGTTGCTTATAAATTATAGAGCTAACTGCCTCATGGTTACCATCCTGTCATGAGTAACACCAGACTACCCTTCACAACTCAGCTTTTTCTCCTGACTTTTGTCAACTTGTAAGGTTTCTATATCCCTAGCAGTGTTCAAGGCCAGGCTGGATGGAGTCTTGGGTGGCATGGTTTAGTGAAAGGTGTCCCTGCCCATGGCAGGGGGTTTGGAACTAGATGATCTTAAGGTCCTTTCCAACCCTAGCTATTCTATGATTCTGTTTCCCCTGCATAAGATTGCTCCCCATCACTGTATTGGTTCTCAGTCCAGGTCTTTTGTGTGGAGTCCCAGCAGTCCTACACCAGTTTCTTGTTTCCTACTTCATATTTGCACAATTTGGGAAGTTTTGAGTGATTCACTAAAGCAGTAACGTGCTAATATTTCAAGGCATCCTAGTACTGCTTTGAAGAGACACCTTTGGGGAACCAGGGCGGAGAGCTCTAAAGAGAGAGAGGAAGAGTTGTGGCAGGTGAAAAAACGTGTTCAGATCTATGGTTTGTGGTGTGGTAAAGGAGGAGTAAGCAGAAGGCACAAATTAAATACTGAAAATATGCATAATTTCATAACTGCTGCTAAATGTGACTGTTTGAGTTCTGTGTTATGAAGAAGAAAGAGCAGCAAGCAGGTCACTTCCAGCTCTGCTTCATTCTTAGGTTCAGTCTTCCATTTCAGAGCTACTGCCAGGCTGCTGGGCACCCTGTCCACCTCCCATATTCAAAACTGCAGCAGAGCTTCCAGCAGCTCCAGGGTCCCAGGCAAGCTCTGTCCCTCCACTCAAACCCAAGATGCATGCCTTCCTGCCGGAGATGTCATTAGCCTGAATGACAGTCACCCCAGCAGGAGGACAAAAGCTTTTCTCCCTCTTAGAAGTGGGTCTGTTCAGGTAGATATGTCCAATATAGTTTTAATCCAGTTAGTTGAGGTACCAGTGGCAGGTGAATAGTGGTGGCACACACTTCGTGCTCAAGCACCCAAACCTGCTTAGGTGCTGGCTGCTGGCAGGATTCTTAGCTCCCACATATTCATTGCTATCAGTACCTAGGCTTGGTGAATTTAAATTGGGAATTACCAGTATTTCTGCAGTCACATTTCTGACTGTACTGTAGGTATCCTTTTTATCCTCACACTGTAAGCAGCATGATAGAAATACTACATGGATTTAATGTAAACATAATGAAAATGAGTCAAAATAATAATAATAAAAAAAATTTGCAACTAAGTTTCTTTATTAACTTGCTAAAAAGCAAATTACCGTGTATCCAAAAAAATCAGTTTTCCCTTCCAGGGTCCACTGATGTCCAGGATATAGCTCTGGAAAAGAAATTTCTGAGTATGGTTTTGTTTCCATTCATTCACTGGCTAAACCCTCTAGAAGTATCAGTGTGGCTTCTTACCCTATTGCTTCTGACCCTAAGTTTAAGTTCCTTCCCCAAGCAACTATCAAGCAAAGATAATCCTAAAATAATAGGGGGAAAAATAGTGCCATGGAGAAAAGTTTATTGGGATTGAGAGGATAGGATAGTTTTTCATCTAGCAATGCCCTAACTTTATTGTAACTTTAAAATTCTGTTTTACAGATTGACTCTCCAGTCAAGCTCCACATGTGTTTCTTAAAGTAGCCTCGATCTCCCTATGGACTCAACAGAAGTATCACGAAATGGCATTACTTGCTAGGAATACAGAGCCTGAGTTCAGCTCCTACTCCTTCAATAACTTAGAAAACCTGTGTGAAGTCCAAACCAAGAAAGGATTCTTCTACACAAAGGCCAAACTTCTGCACCCAGGAGAAGACTTGTGCTATTTAGCCCACCTGGATGACCAGACCAGGTTTGTGATCATCAACGTAGGTGGTATTAAATACAAAGTTCCATGGACCACCTTGGAGAACTGCCCCTTGACCAGGCTTGGAAAGCTAAAATCTTGCAACAATTACGATGAGATCATGAACATCTGCGATGATTATGATGTTAGCTGCAATGAATTTTTTTTTGACCGTAATCCTAGTGCCTTCAGGACAATCATGACTTTCCTGACAGCTGGGAAGCTGAGGCTTCTCAGGGAGATGTGCGCTCTTTCTTTTCAGGAGGAGCTTGTGTACTGGGGGATAGAAGAGGACCACCTGGAGTGGTGCTGTAAAAAGAGATTGCGACAGAAAGAGGAGGAGGCAGCTGAGGCCAGGCTGTATGAAGGGGAGCTGGAGTTTAGTGAAACTACACAATGTGCCTTCCAGGACAGTAGCCGATTGAGTTTGTGCATGCGAAAGCTCAGGGATATGGTGGAGAACCCCCACTCAGGGATCCCAGGAAAGATCTTTGCTTGTATTTCAATCTCTTTTGTTGCCATCACTGCGGTCAGCCTCTGCATCAGCACCATGCCAGATGTCAGAGAAGAAGAAGATCGGGTGAGTTCAGCTTTTCTCAAAGTGTGTTTTGCATTATTATCTCCTAAGGGAAGGTGATGGGCACAGTCACTCCACTAGTCATGCAGGTATTGCGTTCAGTATTTATGATGTGGAGGGCTGGCCAGAGCAGAGCACAGAAAACATTCTGCCACTTAATACTGAGGGAAGATTGGGCCAAACTCTGCTTTGCCAGCACAGCTTTGCCAGTTCACAGCAGCAGACGGCTTTACCCAACAGATTTGTTTTCTGACATCTTTAACCAGATAACAAACTAGCTGTTGTGGATATAAAAATCAGCTTTGCTTAATGCTTTGTTAGGCTGAGAGCTAACAAATCAGTTTTCCTTAAAAGTTACTTGAACATACCACTTTGAATGAACGCTCAGTACTCCACTGTAAAAAACACATCCAAAATATCTTGATGCTATAGGTGAGGTAAAGGGCAGGGAAGCTGAGGCAGCAATTTAACAGCAGATACCAAGCAAATGTCCCAATTTCAGACGTGCTTAGTATTCTCGAGTGTAAGCTATGGATGCTTCATGCCCTGGAAAATAAAGTCTTATGGATATTTTGTTTATTCTTCAGTTCAACAAATTTCCTAAGGGTTTAGTCCCTTATTTGTGCAAGCAGTTCAGTTCCCTAGGATTAGCTGTATGTAGGCCAAAGAGAGCTCCTCTGGAGATAGATAGATGACATTCACATTCTCATTACATGTGTGCTGAAATGCAATTTGAGGGGTTTGGAGGATGAGGACTTTTCAGAGTTTATGGCCTCTTTAGTTTTACGCAATTCCAAGCTTGATACTAAATGTTTGGGTTTATTTCCAAGTCCCGTGGTGATTAAATGTGATTGTGAACTTCAGCTACTTCACCTCATCAAGTTCTGCCTCACAGCTGAAGGCTAAGCTCTGCTGAAAGCAGAATCCTGTTGTGTGCTGTCACCTGGGTGCTGAATGGCTCATCGCTCACTGCCACTAGCAGAAAACAGAATGACAGGAGGTGTTTACCATTTTGTAGCATTGAAAGTAAAAAACCTGCTGATGGAAAATGAGTCCAGCAGCTCCAGAGAGAACCCCTGTGTTTGACTGAGTACCTCAGGTGCAGTTAGACCCACCCTTTGCTTGCGATGTATGCTTAGGTTAGGTGTCAAGTGAGTTGGTTGATCTGGAATAAGAGTCATTCAGTAGCGGCCAGGAAAAAGCAAAACATTTGGTATGTTGTTTGATGTTTGGTTTATTATAAGATCTTTGTTTTAAAGGCTTTTATGATCTAGAATTTGAGGATAGTAGTGTTGCGTACTAGGTAAAACTATGTTGTTCTTAGAATTTCTAAAAAATATTTGTCCCAAAACACACATCTTTTACTGTAATTAACCATCAGTGCTCCATTATTCTGGACTTTAAAGCACAAGGGATATTTTGCTGTTCAAAACTGAGACGTATTTAGTGTTTAGATGTTCCTGGGTTTAAGTGAGAGCTGAACAATTGCTTTCAGAATTACTAGAGTTTAGGTACCTTACGTTTTTTACTAATGATCTGAACAAAAATAGGAAGTCACAATAGTAGGCTTGTATTTGTTAGGTAGAACAGGGTAATAATGAGGGTAGAGCAAGCATATGAGAGAAGCCTGGATTTCTTGGTAAGCTGGGGCCATTAAAAAGAGCACATTTTCATAGTCAAATGCAGAATTGTACAATAAAGGTGAATGCAGACTTGCTGTTGCAAAAGCAGAGCATGTGATTCCCAAAACAGGACTCAAAATTGGATTTAGGGTACAAAAACCTGAATGTGAATTCCTATTGCAGCATTAAGTCAGAAGGGTTAATGGGATCCTTGAACATCTAAGCTGGGGAATAGCTATTAGAAGCTGGAAGATGATTTTGTGCCTGTATGCGGCATTGGTGAGACTGACACAAGAATACTGCAGTCAGTTCTCACACTGCTTTGAAAAACTGGAGTGGGTGAAAAATCCTATAAATATTAGAGACCTGGAGAAAGTGCCATATAATAAGAAACTTGAGCATTTTAGTTTATTTAGATTGTTGAAAGGAAGGAGACTGGATTAAGCAAGTAAGTGTTCTTTATGGGAGGAGGAGAACTGTAGCATCTAAAAGGCCTTTAAATTAATCAAGGAGAGGACGCATGGTTAAAAGCTGAATCCTGATAAATTCATATGGGGAAACTGTGTGCCAATATTTAATATCATGGTGATTAATTAGTAGGGCAGACTAGGAAGAGAATTAGTGGATTTTATATTTTTTGATGTTTTTGCTTCAAGGCTCAGTGCCCTTCTGGAAGGTAGCATTCAGCTAAACACACTCTATTTCAGTCAAAAGTAAATTACTGATTTCATTTCAAGTTACAAAGGTGAGATGCTTGGAATACAGAGGAGCTCAGAATAAATGATGTTTTCCTGTGCCCTTATATTCTAAAGGCACAGGGCTCCTGCAAATAGGTTTTGTTCTGTCCTTTACACAGGGAAGGTCTGTGGACAGAGTAGAAATGGCTACTTTGAGACAAAGATGGTTCTTCAGCACAGAGGACAGGTGAAGAATCACTTCTTCCATAGCTTAGTTCATCCCCAAAGTTCCCCCCTGGCCACTGAATCAATGCAGGTAAACACTCTATTGGAGCCGTAATTAGTCATGCCCAGAGTCATACACAGTGACTGATTTTGGTCCCGCACAAATGGGTGTAAATATTCATGTAGAACTTTTCAGCCTCAGCAAGGCTGGGCATGGAGTAAGGCATCTGCCCATATGGAATTGCTTGTAGTATCAGAGACCTAGGCTGCAAACTCCTTGAGTATCATCTGTTCATGGCTTATCAAGCCGAAGCAGCTCATCAAGTAACAGGTGTGGAGAGAAGAGAGCTTACATGAATTCAAAGTCATGTTAATCATCCTGAGTTGTATCCTAGTACCTAGTTTAAAATTTGCATCCAAGGATAGCTCTTTGGTCTGGTTTTGCAGCCTCCTAAAAAGCAGAATATGTATGTGCATCCCTCTTGGCTAAGGAACAAATAAACAGTAAATATTATTTCAAGGATGTACTGTTCTTGGTGTGTACATTTTCCAGGTTCTGTGGCTGACATTACTGTTGTTCAGGTTCCATGGCAGTTGTTTTGGTTTTTTTCCCTCATTTAGCTTTTTTTTTACTGATTAGATTAAATGGAAACTCCCAATCCAGTAATGCTCATAATAGCTGCTTCGGGAAATTTGAGGAAAGGGACATTTCAAATACATACAGAAAACAAACTTTTGAAGAGAGTTGGGTTTTTCCAGGGAAGGTAACAAAGCAATAATTAATTTTTCATTTCAAAATTTTCAGAATGGGAGATTTCTATGCAAGATCTAGATTTAATGGCGAAAAGTTCTCTCTTCAGACAAAATATTGCTGGGAGAAAATCATAGCAAAAGCCTGTAGGCACTGACTCTTTCAAGACCACCACAAAAATGATCTCCAAGACATAAAAGTAGCCAGAGGCATAGAGTATCCTTAAGGCATTTTAGGCATATGATGCCCCCCTTCAAGTGGGCTTCTCAACTCTCTAAACAAATGGCAGACATTGAGTGACTTAAGGCAAGCAGCTAAAACATCACCGGAGTCTTAAACCAGTTGGGGATACATTACATTAAGAGCTTTAACAACACAGTAAGAGCTGAGCAACCAAAAGCCATTGAGAGATTCAACTGAAAGCCAGATGGACATCATACTGGACTCTTCATTGTTTTCTTGGTGAAAACAAATGTTGACCATTTCTATCCAAAGAAGAAATCTTTCTTTTGTTAGACTTTCTCACTACAGAAGAAATGTGATGAACTCTGATTAATATCAAGCATTTTGTCCTGACTCACAAAAGTATTTATAGGCCTGAGTTCCACTGAGCTCAATCATTTGTAGCACCACAGTGTAAAACAGGAGGAGATCAGAATGTACTTCCTTCTTCACAGTGCTTTCTAACGGATTGGGAAAAGCTAGTCTAATTAAAGATACTGTGATAGGAAGTTACAGTTCAATAACCTTCAGCTGAAGAATGTTATACCAAAGAGAGTCATAAATAATGAAGTTAAGGATAGCTCATAAAGAAGACTGAAACTATTTAACCTTCTAAGCTTAATTCATACACTGTGCTTCTACTTTCATATCTGTGAGGATGGGGAATAGATGAATTGTGAATGTGAGTTTTAAGCAATCTTGTGACTAAAGATCTCATTTCACAAAGGCACACACAAAAGTAATTTCAGACAAGGTTAAGAGAGTCCTGCATGCTTCGCAACATCTTTTCATAGATCAGCTGTTGGTGTAAAGGCTGGATAAGCAGTGGGGTCGGTTGAAAACTGGCTGAACAGCAAGGCCCGGAGGATGGTGATCAGTGACACAAAGTCTAGTTGGAGGTCAGTGAATAGTGGTGTACCCCAGGGGTCTATACTGAGTTCATTCCTGTTCAACATCTTCATTAGTGATTTGGTTAGGTTTGTAATCTAAATAGGTAGCTAAATATGGAGAAGTGTAAGTGTTCAGGGCCTCAGTGTGTTAGAACATTTTGTTGAATGAATGATACCTCTTGCAATTTGAGGTACTTCTGGGTGGGGAAAAGTGTCATTTTAACATTAAATTGCTTACTTATTTCAATGAAAAGTAATGTAAAGGAGTAAAGCTGTTGTTACTGATGCTTTCTCTACTAAGACAGCACTCTGAGACTTTAGAATGAAGCTTTTCATTACAGAGAAGCTCATCTTTAGCACTTTCTCTCCTTTGTGACTTTATCTGGTTTTCTGTGTGTAATACTGAGACCTTCTTAATTTAACTTTAGAGCCACATGTTCATGATGTATAGATTTTGTTTTCATGAATCAAAGTCTTAATAAAATTGCAGCTTGTGTTTTTCCTTTATTTGTGGAATAAACTGTTCTAGAAATTTCAATATAGTCAACCACGTATTTAAAAAAAATCTCCTTGCTTGTATTAGAGATAACTATTTTTAGTATATAGGCACCAAGGGTGACTTTTCATAAAAAGCATCTTGGGGAATAGCACTAAATAATTTTCTTGGAGATCATCTGAGAATTTGTTGTACCATTCTCTCAGTTCTGCTGTTTAAACGTAAAACCCGTGAGCAGTAACAGTATCGCCAGTTAGAGCGCCTGATCCAATCTGCTGATGTATTCATCCTCTATGTTGCTAGTTTGCATTTTGTGCTTGCTCCCGGCAGTTCAGGCCACAGGAGAAGACCAAATGACTCAGTAACAATTGTCACGTCTCTTTTCTACAATGTTGTGCACAAAGAAGTTCCTGTCCACACATGAGATTCCTGTTCCCTTTCACATTCACATGCACTTGCTTAATGTATGTAGGACTCACAGCACTGCAGAGCTGTATTTTAATTAAAAGTAAGGTGTTTCTCTTTTTTTTTTCTTTCTTCCTTTCATAAGCTTAAAGTAAGTTTTCTGCTCAGATGGTATTTAAATCAAAATAGTAACACACAGAGTCCAAATTGCAAGTTTTGAGAGCATCCTTTACCCACAGCTTTAGTCATCAGCAATAAGTAAAAGTCTGCTTTGTTGATAATGTGTTTAATCTGCCTCATGTAGTTTCATCACTTGTACTGTTTCATCACTTGTACTGCACGTAGATCACCAATGCTGTTCAGGTACATAGGCACATTCATGCCTCAGGCTGTGAGCTGGGTTTCTAAGCAAGGAATTTGTTTTTCTTTACATAAGCAAGACCAACTTAGTTTATACAAGATGCTATTACTGCATGATATCCATAAAGTCCAAAACTGAGGAGTGACTATAGAGTTCTGCAGCGTGAGTCTGAGTCATCATAGTGTGGTCTCCCAGCTCCTATCTGATGGTCAGAGAATATAAACATACCTCGTTGTTCTGCCATGACAGCTTCTTCAAAGAGAAGATGATGGAAACATTGTCCAGTGAGAAAATCTTTCTCTGTTCTATCAGGAGGAATGTTTCTTTCATTAGAAGTTGCCTATAGACTGGGAGGTAGGTATTTGCACTGTGGAACTGTTTGTGCAGAGCCCCACAGTGAGCCTGCAGACCTTCTGTTCAAAATTCCCCATCTCAGCAAAGTCACTGCCTGAGATGTTCATACCTGGCTTTTACCAATGTTGGGTCTCACTGCAGCATCTTTCCCCAAGTTGCTTTTATCAAGTAGACATATAAATCCAGCTGGGACCAGGACCTGCCCTGGAAGATTTTGGGGACAGTAGATTACAATATAGCTTTGGAACCACCTGAAACTCTTGGTAGTATTTTAGGCTTAGAAGTCAAAAAACGGAGAGTATTTCTCTGCACTGTTAGCTTGAGGATGAGGCAAGAGTCGAATAAGCTGAGATTCCCGTTGACTTGTTAATAACTTTATGCTGTACTGATGAACTCTTTCAGTCTACAGGATATCTTCTTATGAATAAGTAGCAGGGTCAGGTCTTCTTTTAAATATTGTATAAATATGCTCTAATGTAACATTAGTGATAAATAATTTAACAGCTAAGACTCTTAGAAAGTGTTGGTAACTTTGTCACGCTGTTAAGTGGTTTATGTTTGGTGCAATGTGGCTTACCCACACATATGCTCCATATGCTCACCCACACAAAATATGCTCCATACTTAATTTCTTTTAATGTGTCTCTGATTCCACCACCATAACTATATCTGTATCTACCAGTGGGTTTATTCTCCTGACTTACAGGTAAATCATCCAGGGAAGCTCTGAAGCAATCTTAAGCTAATAGTTGCTTGGCCTCCAGTCATGTTTTTAAAATCGCTACAGCTAGCTATTCAGTATAGTGTGCTCCTGAATGTCCTGAGGGTACAGCATAGCTTCTTTATTCCATAGATTGTTCCACTGCCTTTTGCAACCGAGCTTGTGCTCCATGATCTTATTGAGTAATGCCCTTTGTGTTCTTAAAGTGTTCTGAAAGAGTGAAATCTTTCATTTATCTGTAATAAAAATATAGTCTGGAAATTTCATCTCAGAGCTCCAGGATATGTTGCTATGAATTCTGGAGGTTTGGAATGAAAGAAAACAACCAGCTTTATGTTTGGCTAGACCTCATATAGCTAGGCTGAGGTAATGAGCTGATTCATGTGTACAGCACTTACTTAGAAAAATTGCATTAAATCATTCAGCATCATAAATGATTACATTTTCATTGCTTAAGATGTTCCCATTGAGACGAAGTACAGAAGTTTTTGAAACTGGGGACTTCTTGCAGTATCAATGGAGACATTTAGATTAAAGACAAATTAAGCTGGAAGAGTGATAAAAAAAGGAAAAAGTTTAAGGTTTTTTTTTTTTGCAATAGGTTTAAACAAAGGCCTAAGGAAGGACCAGGAGAAAACAATGAGGTTGTTGGATTTTCTAAAGGTAAGCATGATACTAGTTCCAAGTAAAACCACGAAAAAACGTGGTACTGAGTACAATCGGCAACATGTTTGAGGGCAACAGCATAATTAATTCTAGTCTACGTAGAACACCACTCATTGGTCAAACTTAGTGGTGATTTTTATGAGATTATGAATTTTTCTAGAAAAAAACCAACCCAAACCCGACCAAACAAAACCCCTTCTGATGCAGATACTTCTGTGAGGTATTGAATTAGTGCCGCTCAACTTCCTGCTTGAACTGAAATGGCATTTTTCAGAAACTTACCTTCCTTGTTGAATGTTTACAAAATTTCTCTTAGATCTTTGAGTAGCAGAAAACTAACATGAGAAATCATCATCCAGTGACAGCATATGCAGAAACCCATGCAGGTGCCTCTGGTGTTGGCAAGAGCTACTGAGGTGTTTTGCTGGTGATTTGGCAGAAAATAAGAAACAATTACAAATTAAATCTACAAGTAGCATAGAAATGACACACTAGTCAGGGACTGGAAGTATCTGGCACACAGTTATCTTCCCGCTCTACTCTGCTTTCATGAGACCCCACTTGGAGTACTGTGTGCAGTTCTGGTGTCCTCAACATAAAAGGACATGGAACTGTTGGAACAAGTCCAGAGGAGG
>JAOEHY010025183.1:0-11852 GCA_025447955.1 Psilopsiagon aurifrons | reverse complement strand
TGTTCCAACAGTTCCATGCCCTTTTTATGTTGAGGACACCAGAACTGCACACAATACTCCAAGTGAGGTCTCATGAGTGCAGAGTAGAGGGGCAGGATCACCTCCCTCGACCTGCTGGTCATGCTTAATTTCTACAAACTGGCTATAAGTCCGTTAAGACATCAAAATTTATAGAAGATTTTTAACTGTTACCCTAAGGAGCAAAATTTTAAATATTATTTACTTTAATCTGTTGGGAATGCCATAGATGTAGAATATTCATAAGCAGAATAACAGCAGAAAGGAATGCTATGCCTATAAACACAACACCTTACCATCATCAAATGCTAACAAGCATTGAAATGAAGCACTACTATTCTACTATTCTATAGCAATATGAAATTCTTCTAATTTGCCACAATCATTTACAAGGCATGTTTTCCTCAGCAGGCACCATGGTTTTGTTTCTTTTTTTTGTGATGCATGTTAACACTGGAAATTTTCCCCGTTGCTGACTGACTGGTGGAAACTCGTAATTCAGAAGAAAGAACAAGGGGGGGGGGGGAAGAAGCAAAATAAGTGCCAGCAGTCATGAGGCTGTTCTGCAGGACAATAGCATCATTTATAGCAATCTGGTATTGATATCAGAACAACAAAGCTAAAAGCTATGCCACAGAGGAGAAAAGATGTAGGCAGTTTTTTGTCAAGTCAGGGTAATGCAGTATTATAGTCTAAGTTTTGGAAAGGTGGTTAACCAGATAAGACATCCTAAGCTACATTCTTCTTAATTTGTTTTGGATTTCTTCTTTTTTTTTCTCATGAAAAATATACTTTATGGTTTTAGCATCAAGCATTTAATGTGACTCACTCTCTATGAACCTGTGTCTACCTAATCAGAAAATAACCAAAGGCTCTTCCAAGATAATAAACAAGAGAAAGAAGACTGATGAAATAGGATGGCTATATTTACGTGAAGAAGACCAAATAATGCTTTCTAGCATTTATACTAAGGAATGCAGTTTTCAGTGAAGAGCTGAAGCAAACAAGATGTTGCAAAAGATTCGGTATGAATAAAACTTGAAATTCAGAACATCTTCAAAATATCCTACAAGACTAAGAAAACAGCATATTCATTCCTTTCTGCCACTGCATCACAAACAAAAATGTATGTTAAACTAGAAGACAGTGCTAAGCATTTGGATCTTACTACATGAAAATGCTGGGCTGTGTTACTTACCCATATTGCAAAATTATTAATTTATTCGCAAAAAAGCTCATTTTCTCTAGCCCATTCTTCTCTTTGTATTTTCAGAAACTTGCTTTTCAATATAATCTATAAATTCTGTCTTGATTTTCCTGCCTGTAAACTCTGTAATAAAACTCTTTCCCAAATGTGATGGTGCTGTATTAATTTTAGTATTTGTTTGTTTAAGTGTTGCTGTGCAAAAGTTTTAAGTAAAACTAAGCCCAGTAGATGTATGATTCTTACTAACAATGGATATTATCCAAAGGTTGCTCCTGTCACTTGATATTCAAAGGATTAAAATCAGAGCAATGACAAAAATTGAAGAGAAACCTGCTACATTATGGATTTGGTTACAATATTTCGGTATACATTTTAGCATAAGTACACTGCTCTTCATAAGAACTGACACCCTCTGATGGGTTAACTTTGGTTGGCTGCCAGACACTCACCTAACTGTCCTCTCAGCCCTACTCCTCAACAAGACAGAGGGAGAACATAAGATTGAAGAGCTCATGGGTCAGGATAAAGACAGGGAGGTTATTTGCCTGTTACCATCACAGGCAAAAAAGGCTTGACTTGGGGAAAATGAATTTAATTTATTGCCAGTTCAAATAGATTTGGATTAGGGGAAGCAAAGACAAAACCTGAAGCACCTTTCCCTCCTCCTCCTATTCCTTTTTCCCAGACTCAAATACACACCTTTATTCCTGATTTCTCCTGGCAGGAACAATCTCCAAATATCCTATTCCTCATCGGAATTCTCGAAGCACTTGTATAAAGAGCTGTGATGGACTTATTCCTGAGATACATGATTTTAATATCACACATTTTGAGGTTTAACTCAAATACCTAACCAGCAAAACCGCGATTTATTAGCCTCTCTTTTGATAGTAATCTGAACTATGTGAGGTTTTATTTTCTAGAGAAGCTGAAAGAAAAAGATTAACTCCCTTTAAGTACAACAGAAAGCAATTAAAGATGTAGCAAATTAAAAAGTACCTAAGCAGTAGGAACCATGATCTAATTAAGGTTTATAATTAGAAATAAATTGAGATTGAAAAGGGAAAAAAACATCAGGATGCTTAATGTCAGAAGGAAATAGTTGTCAGATTAGTTAATATATTCTCAGGGGTAAATAGGCTACCAAGCGATGAAGATAGAGTAATATATGGCAGTGGAGATGAACGTTGCATTAATTGCAACCAAAGAGTAGAAAAGAGGAGTACCCTGCAGCTGTACAATCTCGAATGTACAAATGAATTGAAGAACATACAAAATAACGAGGGGAAACAGGGGTGAAAGAAAATAGCTCAGAAACTAGCAGTGGAAGACAAGAATGGAATTTTTTCATTCAAATAACACAACACATATAGCAAGGAAATTCCAGTTATGAGTAGCAGTAGAAAATGAAAAAATATCTGTGATGCACTCAGTGATCAGCTTTTATACTAAATTAATACAATTTTCCTACCTTACTAATATTTTAACTGATGCTTAGATTCAGGCAATGGCATTCTAGATTCTTACTTTTCATTTAAATTTTTCCTGCTCTAATTTCTGCTTAACATCATCTTGAAAATAAAATTATTCATCAATAAAATAGATTCAGATACAGATGTGTCACAGAAGACCTATTAACCACGTGGTGCTGCGTAAAGTTGGTGTCATTTAAAAAAAGGTTTTCCCTTCTGCAAGTGCCAGTGCTGAGAATCAAATGTTTTGATGGCATGGAATACTTTCACTGAAAATACCAGGAAACCAGGCAGGCACCCGGGCTGACCATCTTGGCGAAGATGACAATTCTGGTCAGCAATGTTCTTTCTAGACCCACAGCGTCCAACTTTCCTGTGCTGCCCAGCAGAATCTTACTTCCTACATATATGGCTGTATTTACATGTCTTAATTTTTTCTTTATCTTGTGGATAAAAAATCCACCTCGTACAGGGTGAATTAGAAAAACTGTGGGTACATATTAAGAAAAAGATAAGTTATGTTTGAAGTTATTGCAATAAAAGGAAAGCCAAAACTGATTCCTTCATGAAAACTGCCTCAGAAAGGCAAAAAATAAAATTGCTACAAGACCTTTAGACACAATATAGTTGGAAGAATATGTGGCCAATACTAGATAACAATGTACCCAAGATTGGTCCTAAATGTGAATGTAGGTGTGCTGCAGAACTGTCCTGCAAAACTGTAGATAAGACAATATTAAGTGGTCTGTGACACGAAGTAGGATCTCAGAATTGAGTAAGCTCTGCAAATGCTTACAATTTCTATGAGTTTGAGAGCAGTTAGCCCTTTAGCCATTTGCAGAAATATGTTACCCCCCAAAATTGCATTTTTTGCATTTTTTAGTACTTCAGTATTAATTCCTTTTTTTCTTTTTTCCCTTTAATTTATTCTGCACATATCATTCACAGTTCTAGAGCCGAAGCTCCAGGATGTACTCTTTCTTAAACAGAAGAATATATAATTTTCTTCAAGGAACTTACTGAATGTAAAATTGTAATATAGGAAATGACGGTGTAACCAGTAAGGAATCATGCAGAAGAGAGATCTAAGAGATGGGGATGGTGAAAAAAGTGATGCAAAGCCTGGGGAAGCGCAAAAGCATTGCTTAAATATTTGCAAGGTGCATGAATTAATCTGAACCAATGTCTGTGAATTCAGTCCCCCAGATGTGCTTAATATATGTGGGTTTCACTTAAGATTTAGTAATTTATATGTCTCTATATACAATAGGGTGATATAATAAAATAAAGATCTGGAGGTTTATCTTTCAAGTTCAGGAATTGTTAACACAGTTAGATACCCCTAACAACTGCATAAATACTGTTCATTTAGAAGTATGCTTGCTTGCCCTTGTATTTAGTCCTTCTTTCCTTAAATGAGCATTTACAAAGATCACAGTTTGTCAGATAGCACTAGAACCATAATTCAGATATTCAGACACTGAACAGGACTTTAAACAAGACTAATCCGCACACCCATGAACCAAGAGAAAAGAATTCAAACCAATTTGGATTTCTTAATCTGCTAATGTTGTAAATAAATTAGGATCTTAGTAAAAATAATAGTTCCCCAAATATCACAATAAAAGTCAATTTCTCTTTAATTAAAACCAGGTACAGCTGATCCATGGAAACGATAGGTGGGACTTTTATTCTTTCCTTCAATCTCTTTATCATAGTTACAGTCTCTTATTTCTAAGACATTTATTAATTCTTTTAATAATAGCATCTGTGTGTAAAAATTATCAGATACTTGTAACTCACTTGAGAGGACTAATGGATATAATGGATTTCATCCTAAAGTAATGGTTTCTGCACAGCACTTCCATCTGTCATGGTGATTAATCAGGATGTCCTTGACAAGACAATCTGTGGATCTTTACAAATAACATTAAATTTAGCTAATACTTATTCAAAAGTGTATAGCACATTTGTTGGGACTCTGTTGCAACTGGGCTGCAGCAGATTACTTGCACATCCAAGGCCAATCTTTGCCTCTTTCATGAGGTTTGGACTATGCTCCTCATTAGGATGAAAAGTGTTTCTTTGATTGATTATCCCTCCTAAGCTTATCTTCATTCTCTCCTAATGAGAAACAAGACTGAAGGCAATTTTATGCAAAACAAATATTCATCAGATATACAGAAAAGACATAGCAAAAGCAAACTCAGTTTATTGAATCACTAGGTAGTGGACCATAATATCAAAGCAAATAGAAAATCAAAGAAAAACAAATGACTATTTTGAAGTAAGAACTGTTTCCTGATAGAACAGAAAATTCCAGCCTTTGTCAATTAAACTGCTCCTTTTGTTTCTTTCTCACCTTTTTTTTTTTTTTTTTTTTAAATTTCAAAAGGAATTATAGATACTCATGATAGGAAAAAATTACATAAGTGAGAAATGTTACCTTATTATACTGACATTTAAGTCATCATCCTGAATTATCTGTAACAGGACTACACTTCTAGTTAGTATAAACTGAGTGGAACTTCAGAAAGTTGAAATAACCTAAGCAACGGTTAGGGTCATCTTATCTAATATGAGTGGTATTTGGAAGTTATCCAAGAACCTGAGGCTATGGCTGAGACTTACTCTTAAAATAGTGCTGCTGTCATTGTTTAACCTCTTATCTTTCATAAGTCTTAAGGAAATCAAACCCAGTGTAACAGTTTTGCTTAAAGTGGTATTAATTGCAGGTTTAAGTCATGACTTCTAAATTCTCTAGCGAGATATCTTCATAAACACAGAATTTGAAGCCAGGCAAGACCATAACAATAATTTAATTCAACCTTCTGCATAGCGCAGGCCCTAACTTTCATTCCATGAAACTGATATCAATGAGAATTCTATTCAACTTGGAGCATATGTGTTTAAAACATCAAAATTGACTTGAAATTACAAGTAAATGAAAACAAATCTATTAAAAGCTACATTTGTTAAAATATGCGCCTTATCTTTTTTTTTTTTTTTTAAATCCAGCTTGTGTCTCATGGTTCTCATTATGCTTTTTCTCATTTAAAGGGTCTCTATGGACAGAAATCTTATCTTCATGTAGATGTTGTCAAACCTTGTGGTTAGAGAGCTCCAGGACTGTCTGATACCTTTAAGGCAATTTGATCTTTTTCACTCAGAACAGCCTGGTTATATTTACTTCTGTCTTTACTAAAGGTTCTCCATTTTGCACAGAATCTGTTTGATTCAGGATCAAACTTTTACGGAAAGTTCAGGCTTTCCTGAAAAAGAATGTAGGCAAATAAATGATGTTCTATTGTATAAAAAGTCTGTCTTCTTGCTTCACACTGTAGAAGGCTTCTGGATTTTGCTGTATCACTAGATGAGATGAAGGTCTGAGGAGCTGAAGGAATTTGTGGCTACAGTGAAGCATAGGATCACAGAATAGTTTGGTTTGGCAGAGATCGCTGGAGATCATCTAGTCCAACCTTCCTTCTCAAGCAAAGTCATCTAAAGCAAGTTGTTCAGGCTCATGTCCAGTCAGGATTAGAATATCTCCAAGGATGTAATTATTTCAAAGTCCTCAATAATTCTGTAGTCGTTTTCTGAAGCTGTGGGTCTCAAACGCAGAAATGTTCAGTATTTCCCAATACAACCAAAGAAAATGAGAGCAACAATTTGAACACAAAAAGTTCTGTGTAAACACTAACATTCTAAGAACATGAGGACACTCAGCAGCATGAACAATAATGTGTCTTTGGCACTTCATTAGTGTATCTCAAAAAGTATAGTACCATCCACTTCTGGTTTTACAGGATTGTGAAATTAAATTTTGTCAAGTACTCATACACGACTGTGGTGAGTTAAACAAAAGCACCCATCATTTATGTCCATTAATTCAACTTTTGAGCATAGGATTTGAATAGTATGCAATATCACACTGTAAAGCCACAGTGTGGAAAAAGCAAAATACTTCTGTGTGCATAAAGTAAGCACTAGTTAGCCTGTGCAATGAGTCAGACAATTTTAAGGTGAAAAAATAGCATGTAACTGTTCAATTTAAACCATAACAGAATAACTCCGTAGGTGGGAACTGAACTAAATTAGCTCAGAAAAGTCATCATATCAGCATTTCCCATCAACTGCTCTGGGGGCAGAAGTTTTATGAGTTCTAGTTTTTAATGCTGGGCAGCTTTAGAGAAGTCAAATATTTCTTCCAAGATTTTTCTGAAACATTTCCAATTTTGCAACAGCCTTTTGAAGTCTAGACGCCAGAACTGGACAAAGCATTGCAAAAATATGGTCTTATAAATCTATACTATTATCCCCTTATACATGAGATATTAAATAATTTCCAAGACAAGTTTAAATTCCAATTTTGGTGGTTTGCTTGAACACACATGTGCTGTAGCGTTTAGTGCACTTTTTTATTTTGTTCATAAATCATCCCTAATGAGCAAAAAGCAAGTCCAACAAGCAAAACAACATGACATTAAATATATCTCCTAAATAAAGACCTTAATTAAAAGAAATTCTGAAATAAGCATTTTGTTTGCAATGTTTATTACCCTTTGAAATGCAGTAGACCAATTTTTCGAATCATGTCTAAGAAACATTGAGAGAATTTTTAGTATATGAGAAAGCTTCAGTGTTTCTTTTATTTATTATTGAGAGTAGACATTTCAGAAGCTATAGAAGAATTTTTGGGTAGAAAGTTGGTAAAATGCAGTGAGAGAAATAAGCTTTGCTGGTGTAATAAAATGTCACATCTCCCTGGGTTCCCTAATGAGTCCTGAGATTATTTCTGGTTTGCAAACGGATTTGCACAAGCGTTATCTTCCTTTTCCCCACATTAGCCTTCCAGAGCATTAAATTTCCCATAAAACATGTTTGTTTCTCAAATTTCTCTTTCTGCTTTCTTCAGTAATGATCCTAGAAGATAAAGGAGTTGGCCACCATTTGCTGGGAGGAACCTACAAACATGAAAAGATAACTATTTACCAAAGAAAAGTTTAATAACAATTATGAGTCTCAGAATATTTTAATGAGGAGGCAAAAAGATGATAGAAGAGCCTTTCCATGTCATCTTTCACCATTTCTTTTCCAGTCTCTAGTGTTCTTTTACCCCGATCTTACCATATTTTGTCTCTTCTCATAAAAATTCTTACTTGCTCACTCCAAAACCTTGCAGTCACCCTGTTCCTCCTCTTTCTTTGCTCTGCTTTGCTTCTCAGCTTTTAAGCTATCTTTTATCCACTCTGCTTACTGACAGAATACATTTGATGAGACGCTATGCAAACTTAGCTAAGGGATAAGACTGCTGCCAGAGGCAAATCAAAAAAGATTGCCATCAGGACTGTCTGTATAAGCAACTAGTCTTCACAAGACTTCAGAAGACTCTAGATCAATTTTTCAATACTTGAGAGAGCCTCCATGTTACAAAAGATATGCAGGATATTTTTCTTATTTTTCTGTTGGGAATTATATTTTTTAACATACATATTTTAATACATTCACTGTATATCTGAATATTGCCATACACATCAGGATGGTGATAAAACAAGAAGAGTTGCAAAACCCCTTTATTCAGTTGTGTTCACTCTACTGCAGGTCTATAGGATGTTCTTGACTGAGGTATCTAGACTAGATTTAAATTATTCAAGATATTGAACTAATTGACAGCCTAATTTTTCTTTGTATAGAGCACCATCACACTCAGTTATATCCACTGGACTATCCTAAATAGCTCTTTTTTCATCTTTTAATCTTACGCTGTTCAATACTCTTAAATGATTGTTACAGTCCTCTTAAGCATTCTTAGCCAAAGAAAGAATGCGAGATGTGTTCAGAATATTGTCTCCCAGCATACGAGCAATCAAATAAATAATTAATAACATAGCTAAGGGCTTTGTTTCTTTACATGAATTTTATCTAGCTGTGTTATTTTAATCATGGACAGGGCAACAAATCAATAGACCATGCTATCTTTTTCTTGGAAAGCTTAATGGAGGCCTAATAGCAGCCTTTCAATACATTTGAGGAATTTATTGAGAAAACCTAGCCAGGGCCTTTACAGTGGTGTCTGGTAGAAGGATGACAGCAAGCTGAAGTGAGAGATTCTGGCTGAATATCAGTAAAGCTTTTTCTTTATGAGGACAGTCCAGCAGGGAAGAAGGTTGCCCATAGAGTTGGTATCATCTCCATCCTTGGAAGTTTTCAAGACCAGCATAGGTAAAGTCCTGAGCAACTCAGTTTTATCTCATAGCTGACCCTGCTTTGAGGAAGAGGTTGAACTGAAGACCTTCTGAGATTGCTTCCATTCCCTGAATTACTGTGTCATTCTACATGAAACAATGAGGAGGTAATCAAGTAGGGAAAAAAGAAACAGCAGAAAACGGAATAAATCTTTTGCTTACCCAAAGTGCCTGGGAATACTATTGACATTTTATTATATATATGAACTAGAAAAGTAAAGATATGAAAATCAGTTTTCATATGTTAAAGTATAATTTAAACATTGTCTCACAATTGCTGAATAACAGTTTCAAAACACTTTCAGGTATTGGAGGAAAGCAAAATTTTTTAGGCTATTTCTCATAAATAACAAACTCATGGAATTTTTCTCATAGACCTCTCTCAGAAGGTCATTTTTTGAAAGAATAAAAATGAAAGAATAAAGATGCAGGTAACATACACATCTAGACTTCTCAACGGAGTATTCAGCTCTTTTAGCCCTGCCTCTTGTCAAAGTCTGTTTCAAGAACTGTGGTGCTGGACTATCACAAACCTGCTGTAAGCTACCATTATGCCTGAACTTTCTATTCTAAAACGTGCAGCATACATTCCTGGTTATGTGTTGTGCATTTTAATCCAGTCTGTCTCTATGCTTGATCAGCTACTTAAACAATACTAATCACTACGGGAATTCAAGGAATGACACTTCTATTCTGAAAAAGAATACAAGTTTCATTTCTTTCCAGCTTTGTTTCACTGAAATAATTGTTGGTTGTTTTTTTTTTTATTTCAGTGATAAATGTGCTGGAGAAGATCCATAACAACTTTAAAAATATAAGGATATATTTTACATAAAGGTCCACCATTTTGCCAACTGTATCTGAATGCAAATAAAACTAACTTATAACACATGCATTTATACAGTTATACTGCATATAATTTTAGAATTACTTATTAGCCTTAGGGGAAAAAAAAAAAAAAAAAAAGAAGAAAAAAAGAAAAGCCTTCCTGTAGCCATGCTTCTTCTATGAGCATTTCCATACATTTGTGGTTAACCTGCCAAAAAAAACCCTAAGTGATTATGAAAGTCTGGGGTTTGCCTTTTATTCAGCTTTCAGCCACACATATGAGACTCTGCTGTCTGGCTAGATGGTTAAAATTGGGATCATACTCCTGTTGATTCAAAAGCAAGGACAGAATCTCCCCATCTGAACTCTTGTTCATAGGCAAGGAATACTGAGAACCTTTTATTTTTTTTATTTGTTAAATACCACTCTGATTATACCTACACAATAGGCTTATGGATCAAGTATTTTTAGAAGAGAGATGTTATTTCTGCATATGCATGCATGCCTTTAAAGCTCAACAATATCTCTTCTGAGTACTCCTACTTCAATAGTTTCAAAATGGCCTTGCTTGTCAAATGTATTAACTGATCTTCACCAAAAAAAAAAATATACAGAATAGTACATCTGTCATTATGCCACATACTTCCTTAGCTCACTAATAAACAGAGCCAGACTGAGAAACAGTCGCACTGATTGATGGCTCACTTTAAAGCAGTGTTCTGCTAATCAGTGTGCTATGGCACTGAAAGAATGAAAGCCAGGAACGTGCAAGTATTTCTACCAGTGCCATCCTTAGCTCAGTACTATGAATATGCTTCTTTAGGGAGATGGTCCTTGCAAGGTGTGCAGGAAACCACTCCGGAGTGCCCAGTTTATACAACTTGCATTCACTGAAAAGGGAGTTAAGAGCATTAAGTCCTTGGAAGGCAAACTCCCACTCACTGATGTTGCAGGTGTGAGAGCTGCTGTGTGCATTAAATACATTGTTTCTAAACCTTTTATAGGTTTAAAGATTAATGCTTTTAGCTCGGAACATACGCCATATGATAATCTCTAAGGAAAAGAATAGACGCTGTGATTATTTCAAAGTTAGCGCAACCTAAATTCATTGGGGAAAAAGTGTTGCTGTGCTTTTACAATTCTAAAACAAAAAAATATTGCTACAAAAAGATAAAAAAAATATGATAGCTTCAGTATGGAATCTTTCTAACTCTCATGCAAAGATTTATATGTTTTGATGATACAAGTGTCCACTATGAAGGATATGCACAGAGACAAGAATGTTAGAATGTTTGCTTCCTTTTGTGTTTCAGTTTGAATTTAAAACATAAAGATGGCCAAGGCTCTCTCCTCTGTGCCTCCTCTTGTCCTCTTGACAGCCTCATAAGCCCACACAATAGGTCTCATTTATTAAGATTTTATGATTTGTTGCCATGAATACCAATGGATGTAGTGCAAAAATGTTTGATCGCTGAATTGCAATTTAATAACTAAGTTATAAAAGCTTATTCAGAGCATGACCTATTGGCCAGACACATGTGAATATTTAATCAGGAGTCAAGATTTCCTTATGCCTAATCTTAAGAGAATAGCTTCTTAAACTAAGACAAATGGATCTTTTTCAAAGTGTGTGTTGTTAAATACCTCTTATGTGCAGTGCTGTTGAAGAATGGAATATTTTTTGTTTTAAAAAGATTTGCACATATATGTGTGCTATTATATATCATACACAAATATTGTAAGCAAACAAATTTGTAAATAATTTTAAATCATTCATTTCAGGTTTAAACTATAAGGTAATCATCTCATTAAAAAAAGAACTATGTTATAGCAAGGCAACTATGAGTACAGCAGTCAAGACTTTCATTCTATTTCCTTAAGGAAAAGCCAGTGTGATCCTAGCTATAGCATGTTGTCTCATGCTATCCAAAGCCAACTGTTAAACAATATAAATGCTCAGCTTCAAGGGTCCTCCGGGACATGGAGCTATAAAACTGGAACAGTTGCTATACTGTCATGGACTGTAAAAGAGAAATGATCTCTCTAATTTACTTGCAGTAAATGGGAATTTAAAATTTATAA
>JAOEHY010025181.1:24464-37225 GCA_025447955.1 Psilopsiagon aurifrons | reverse complement strand
GCACTTGTATACATTCAGGTTCTTAAGATGGTCTGGAAACAGATCCTCTCCTACAGTGGGCCCAGGGTCTTCATTCTGACAGTCCTTGCGTCTGCCTTCCAAGGTGTAGGGCAGGCATGGATTATCTTTGTGGCCCTTCTGCACACCTCCTCCAATCTGTCCACATTTTGTCATAAATATTTACATTCTTGCCCTTATGTGAAAACAAACAAAATTTTCATCTGATGGGTGTTTGAAATAATTTGTGTACCAGAATGCAGAGCTGTGGAAAACAACAGTGTTAGATTAATCTTCCTTGCTGCTTTTACTGCACCAAAAGTTGATCTATTTTAGAGATAGCCAGAAAATTATCTCCTGGAAGATTCACAATTATAGGAAAGAAATGGTTGCACATATGTTTTGGCCTTTAATAAAAGTCTCTAAACCACATAGTCAGCATACCTTCAGGAGAGTTCACCTCTCTTATACTTAGCTTCAAACCTTTATTTAGGCTCTGTACCCTTAAAATCTGGGGCCTGTAAATAATCGATACACATTTCCTACTGTAACTGGGCACAGTACCACCAAAGGCCTCCTCATAATTTGCCTTGTGCTATACTGTGGATAGAGACAAAATGCGCATATTCCTGACTATTGGCCAAGCATCATGAAAATCCCAGCACACACTCGTGGTTTAAGCCCAGCCGGCAATCCAGAGCCATGCAGCTGCATGCTCACACCCCCGCTTCTTCCCCTGGTTCCTGGAGGGATAGGGAGGAGAATCAAAAGAATGCAACACCCATGGACTGAGATAAGAACAGTTCAGTAACTGAGGTACAAATGTAAAAAAACACTACTGCTGCCACCAATAATAATAATGAGAAGGGAAATAACAACCACTCACCTCCCACTGGTAGATACCCAGCCCGACCTGAGCAGTGATCTAACCCTTCCAGGTAACTATCCCCAGTTCATATAATGGGCATGATGTGAATACCTCTTTGGTCAGTTTGGGTCAGGTGTCCTGTCTCTGCTTCCTCCCAGCCTCCCCTCCTTCCTGGCAGAGCATGAGACTCAGAAAGTCCTTGGTCAGAGTAAACATTCCTGAGCAACAACTAAAGCCATCAGTGTTATCAGTGCTGTTCCCAGGCCTAAAGTCAAAACCGCTGCACTGCACCAGCTACTAAGAAGAAGAAAAATGGCTGCTACTGCTGAACCCAGGACACACACTCTGCTGGCAAAGGAAGACAACCATGGGATTCTCCGTCTCTCTTCTCAGCATCCTTAAAACTTCCTGAGATATTTTTTCTGTGGAAAGACTACACAGTAGTTTCCCACTAACTGTGTTGGCTGATTTGTCCTTAAACTAGTCTTTAGCATCCCTCCCTAAGAGCTGAATAGTGTACAGAGTGAGTCATCATCTGTGTGAGGTCTCAAACATGCTAAGGAGACTGCTCTTAAAAGAAAATTTACACATGACAATCAATACTTTTGCAGATATGGGCCTCAGCTCATGTCTTCCTGTCATGGAGTAGTGGCTATATACTTACCTAAGAAAAGATCTGTACTGAAGCAATCAGAAAATGCTTCCTTGATAAAATTTAATGAATTGGTTTGGGGTTTTTTTTTTTTCCTCTTTTATCCTTATTCATCATTACTGTCAATGCAATTTCTTAGGTGCACTCTAAAATGCCTCTATGTCTAAAAGGGGGCTGTGTGTTAACCCTAGCCTGCAAGTAAGCACTGCCCAGTCACTTGCTCATTCCTTTCTTCACCATGACCAGCAACATATGGGAGAGGATAAGAAGTGCTGGAGTTTAAGAACCTCATGAGTCAAGATAAAGATGGTTTAATAAATGAAGGACAGAAAATAGACCCCAGTCAAACAAATAAACAATGCAAAGGCACTCACCACCTCCCACTAGCAGAACAATGCCCAGCCAGTCTCCAAGCAACACCTAATCTTGAAAAAGTCCACCATTATCCCAAGATTTTATTTCTTAGAATGATGCGAAAGAACATTGAGTATCTTTTTGGTCAACTGGAGTCTGCTGTCTCAGGTGTCTTCTCCTAACCTCTTGCCCATCCCCAGCCTATTACTTATGGGGTAGTGTGAAAGAGAAGATAGTGTTGCTGTGGAAGCACTGTTGATCGCCATCTAAAATACTGGGGGATCTCAGCTATGTTTCATTCAAGTGAATCTAATGATTCCCCTGGAACTGACAAACGATTCCTATTTTCAGAAAAGCTATGGAAAAGTCTTTAGAGGTATTTTTAACATTTACAACTAGAGCGGGCAAAATACTGTATACATGTATACATGCACTGCTCTACTGATGGCACTAGCAGCCTTCTCTCAGAATACCACATCTAATCTTTATTTCCACTTTCTAAAGATTCATTTATTAATTTTCTCAAGCAGGAATAGCAGAAACTAGGGCAGTGGGATAGATAACACACAACTAAAGTTTCAATGCTAGGCATACTTTATGGTGCAACAGCAGAAGGTAGAATATGTTCTTGTCCTTAATAGAATCATTGCAATTATAGGAATTGTTATAGTGAAGACATACAAAATAGTTTCAATAAGCTATCTAGAATTTTAATGACTTCTTTAGCAAAATTCTTACGATAATTAGGCTGTACATAAAACACTGCCAAAAGCCTGTAACATCAACTTAAATTTCAAGCAAGATTTTGCAGCATTTCAGTTTCCTTCCTTGAAAGAATAAATGATTAGAATTGTTATTTACAGGAATAAAATTATTCAGATGCAAATTATACTTATGAACATAATGTAGTATTTGATCAAAAATATTTCAAATACAACTTAAAAAAGGTACTTTGAAAAAGACTGGTTCAGACACACAGTTGTACGTCTGTAGTGAAAACAAACTCCTTTAAAGAGAATTAGCAGATTAAAAATCTAGTGCTTTAAAAAATACTACAGGAGTTCATCTGAGTCTTCAGCATTCTCAGTTATGAACTTCTGGGTACTTACAAAGTAAAAAAGGGCTATCTGAATTATTTAACTGCCTAGGTTATTTAAATAGCATTTCTTCCATAGTGATAATTTTAAAATTTATTTTTATTTTTGCAACTTATTTCAAAGAGTAGTGAGCATGACCAGCAGGTCGAAGGAGGTGATCGTTCCCCTCTACTCTGCTTTTGTGAGTACCGTGTGCAGTTCTGGTGTCCTCAACATAAAAAGGACATGCAACTGTTGGAGGAGGAGGAGGGCCACGAGGATGATCAGGGGACTGGAGCACCTCCTGTAAGAATATAGGATGAGAAAGTTGGGGTTGTTCAGCCTGGAGAAGAGAAGGCTGTGTGGAGACCTCATAGCAGCCTTCCAGTATTTGAAGGGGGCCTATAAGGATGCTGGGGAGGGACTCTTCATTAGGGACTGTAGTGATAGGGCAAGGGGTAACAGGTTCGAACTTAAACAGGGGAGGTTTAGATTGGATATGGGGAAGAAATTCTTTACTGTAAGGGTGGTGAAGCCCTGGAATGGGTTGCCCAGGGGAATTCTGAATCCTCCATCACTGGCAGTGTTCAAGGCCAGGTTGGACATAGCCTTGGGTGGCATGGTTTAGTGTGAAGTATCTCTGCCCATGGCAGGGGAGTTGGAACTAAATGACCTTGAGGTCTTTTCCAAACCTAATTATCTTATGATTCTATGATTATAGGTTGAAAAAATATCTTGGGCCACAGAAATTACATTTGGACTTGTAGCCTAAAGGAAGCTTTTTGTACCAATCCAATTATAACAAAACAGCATGTTAATCAAAGTGACAAAACCAGCAAATATCATTAAGCTGTAGGATGACAAATGGAAACTGTTATTTTAGCAACTTATTTTTGTAATCCAAGCACAGAATACGAATATGGTATGTTACATTGCCATAATAATTTTTTCTGACATTGGTAACACATTGAAGAATTTAGATGTCAGGTTATTTATATTTGCAAATTGGTCCTTCTATGTAGTCCTGTTGGATAAGCCTATGACATCCTGTTTTCTCCAGGAAATATGTATGATCATATTGGCATGACAATGTTGTACTGGTCTTTCAATGCAAATTTCACTAGAGATTTTAAGTACCTCAGCCTTTTCCTCCGTCACTAGGTTTCCCCTAGTATACAGTACATGACAGAGGCCCTCCTTGGCCCTTCTTTTATTGTTAATATATTTGTAAAAGATTTAAAAGGTTTAGTTTCATCTGTGCCTTCACCTTCCAAACTTTCTCTCTACACAGCCTAACAATATCCTTGTACTTTTCATGGGGTTACAGTCCTCTCTTCCACAGGTGATAATTTCTCTTTTTTCTCATGAGTTCCCACAGTATCTTCCTGTTCAGCCAGGCTGATATCCCTTCTCATCAGTTTGATTTTTGCCATATACCCCCTGCCTTAAGGATCCTGTGTCTTAGGATTTCATTCCTTAAAAGTGTCCAGACTTCCTGGACCCCTTTGTCCTTTAGTAATATTTCCCACGGAATTCTGCCAACCAGTATCCTAAATAGGCCAAAGTCATCCTTCCGGAAGTCTAAGGTGGAAAATTTGCTGACCTGTATCCTGATGTCTCCAAGGACTGAAAATTCAATCATTTTGCAATCACTTTTTGCAAGACAGCCTCCAACCATCACATCACCTATCAGTCCTTCTCTGTTCGTGAGCAGCAAATCTAGCCAAGCATCTCCTCTACCTGGCTCGCTAACCAATTTCAATTTCATGATTGCTGTTGTGATATCTACTAAATTGATGGAAAAGAACAGGAATTTGAAATGCCAAAACCACTCTGTAAGGGTCAGAGAAAGGAATAAATTTGGTTTTCTGGCTATTATCACTATCTCAGTAATATTCGCAGAATGAATTCTAATCCAGCATACCATTGTGATGGAAACGGCTTTATTTCTGTGGTTCATTGAGGGAAACGTATTTTTACAAGAATTTGAATGAGCAAAAGATGAGGATTTGTCAAAGGATTGAGGGAATTAATTTATACAGTTCATGAGCATGGAAGAAAGCATAAAAATAAGAGTGAGTAAGCAAGTTTCCAGGCTCACATCTTAGAAACAAACACATGTGAAAGTACAAAGAACATGACATAATTTGTAAGGTTGTTTTTTCGTTTATGGACCTTTTCAACAAATTACTTTCTTCCACTGAACAGATGTGTTAACTACCACAATCGATAACTGCACAAAAAAAATGAAACTTTTAATTAATTCTTACCCTCCAGAATTCTTGTGTTCAACATCAACAGAAAACGTGCGTTGGAGAAACACATCATATTTATCTCTACCACTTACTCTGGACTAAAAAAACCCAAAAAACCAAACCCTAAACTTTGTTAATAGACAAATATTTGTTTTGTTGAGATAGAAATTAAATTACTAATATGTAATAAAAACATTATCTCTCCTTCCAAATTGCTAAAAGTTCTCAATCAGAAAAAAAGAGAAACAATTTTTTACATTAAATGTTTCAACCTGATTCTTATATTGATATGACCAACAAATTTTGAAAATGTATTTCATTTGAAACAAACATGCAAATTAAAAAATAATCTAAATTGTAAAATTAGAACTGCATTACATACCATGTCCCTTTCTATTCTGTGCTGTTTATTATGATTTTTTTATGTGACTTCCCTATTTTTCATAGACATTCTTTGAAAATTCTCAAAGTACAAGGATGTGTCCAGCTTTTGCTGATTAAAAGACAAATGTCTGCATTCAAATTAGATCATGAACATCTACTATTACTTCTACTCTGTCAATATATACCTCTGCCATGAAATTTTTCAAGACAAATCTCAGTATGAAATGTCCAGTGAGTTAATTTATATCCCTTATTTCTCCTAATACAAAGATAGAAAACTACCTTATACAGAGGTAGGAAATCAAAGAGAAATTACATGCAAGCCACAGAGTTACTGACAAAAGCATCTTGAATAGCTTCACCATTTCACACTAGCAGTATTTCTCAAATCAACACATGAAACACTCATAGCCACAGAATCATAGAATAGTTAGGGTTGGAAAGGACCTCAAGATCATCTGGTTCCAACCCACTCACCTTAGTCAGTTTTTCTTTAGCAGTAGGTCTTCTTTTGAACTCAACAGTTTTTTTTGTGGTTTGCCTCTGGGGAACAAAAGCAACTTGATGTAAACCTAGAATAACGCTTGTACCATTCCATGCAGGCATATGAAACACTAAAAACCAATAAAATATTAAACCTTCCCTGGTAGCACACCAGTTCAAAATGTTCCAAGAATCTACTCAGCTTTTGTATCTTGAATCAGACATTTATTCTGCTTCAGCCTCAGCTGTTTCAGGTACTTACTATTTGTCTTTTAATAGTCCAAGAAATGTTCACAATATGGTTTTATTCAGAAAAAGTGATGTCATCTTTATCTACAGTTGCCTACAACTTCGAGATTATTACTCTTTACCTATAGCACATGAAATAATGATCCTGCTGAAGGCAGTAAAAGAGCTCATATTGATTTGAAAATGCCATAGATTTTGTCAAAAAGCTCAAAGGCTTGTCAAACTGAACACCTCCTTTGGAGAAAGCCCCTCATTGCCTAGATGTCTACATACAATTCATGTTAGAAAACTACATGTGTCTGTACAAGTTCTAAATTTCTCTACAGACTACATTTAATTCACCAAATCCAGCGATTTATTATTTTTTTATATGTGTACATATAGAACATAGAAAATGCGTAACAGCTTAATACACAGCAAAATAATAATTGTTCTGATTCCATTCTTAAATAATATAAATTTAAAAAATAATAAAAAGCCTAAATTCAGTATATATCTGAAAAGAATTCATATATTACTAAATTTTCTCATTTCTCTGTCTTTGCATGAACAATTTCTCTTGTATGTAACGTATGCTGTTTCAAATAATTTTGCATCATTAAGACAAGAAGATATTTCATGTGACCCACGAAGTCCTCTTTACTTGTGCAGCTAAGTCTATTTTTATTTTGTACTGGGCAAGACTGGCATGAAGTAGTAAAGATCAATGTTTTCTTCCATATGAAATTGTAATTTCCTTATGGCATTTTTTAAGTTTTCTTTTAAAATAGCAATTATCATTTTGCTTGTCTCCTCACTATTCAATAAACAGAATAATCCAAAGCAATTGGAATACATTAATATTAATATTAACAAACTGTCAACTTTCAGATATTCTGAAGAACATCTTGTGAATAAATCATGAATGCATGTGTCCACATATTTGCACACACCTGGAATTTATCATATACATAAAAATATTTGCAGATACATTTATATATTTTAAAACATTGATTAAAAAAACCTTGTGTTGTTGTTAAAATAGAAGGAAATGTTGCCAAAAAACTATAATGGCACAAGTAAATAATCCCACCATCTGCTCCTTGTCTTGATCTTTCCAGATAAAGTGTGACTAGAGTACTCTAGCAAAAGTAGTAAAACCCTCTAGCACTAAAATAATTAGTTTTGGATATAAGATTCTTCCAATCTCTGTCACTTGCCCAAGTTCTACAATTCAGTAGCACTTTTTAAAATGTCTTAGAGGTTTTTAACTCCTATAGGTGCTTTAAAGAAACCAGTTCAAAGGCTGAGTCTGTAGTGGTTTGTGACACGAATTGCAGACTTTTGACAAAGACTTCTAATTATCTAATCCCAAGAGTACTCTTTCTTAATTTATAACAGCCCTTTATAGGCAGTAGTTTAATACACAAAGAATAGTCTTACTTTATTTTTGAATAATCATTTTGAGTGTACATCTTGTTTAGAAGTCTTGGCCAAACACCAAACAGCTGGGCTTCCTGATTGACTTCCTGATTTCTTCAAATGAATTATGTCTGAATGCCTGTAAGGTGCTTCCATTTCAGAGCTTGCTGCCTATAAAGCAGGAAAGTGGGCAAATTTTAAGCTACCTACATCTTCCATCTGCCAGTCCTTTGAACAACATCACGTGTACTCACCTGACATCTGTACCAAGACAGGTGGGATATGCTGTGCTTTGGCTGGCCTATATACCCTGCAGACAGGCTGGATCCATGCTGACAAGCACATGAGACCCAATTTTTCTCCCCCAGAAGTCCCTGAAAGTTTCTTCAAACCCATCTCTGATCTTGATCCAAGGGCAAGAAAGAAGCCTGAGAGTGAATGAAGGCTTGGACCCACAGTTAAAACGGAGAGATGATATTTCTGTTGCGTGACCCAACAGTGCACTGAGGAGAACTGCCAGAGGTATTCTGTTTCTTGTGTAAGGTATGAAGAAACATTTATTCCTCAGTCAGTAGGAGCCCTGGATGCATGTTTTATATTTCAGCATCTAAACTGCATATGCAAGTACTTCACGTGTCAGCTTCTGTTCTACTGGCAATTACAACTACAATTAATTCAGCATCTGCAAATGTAACCAGAAAGCTTAATTTGTCAGCACAAAGTGACCTGACTTATGAAATCCAAAGCAAAACTTTCATTAGCACTCAGTAAATATAGACCACCAAAATGAATCTCCTTTTGGCACTTCAGGCTGCATAAGCTCATGCTCTGCCAGCATGTCTATAAATGCCATTACAAAGACGTGTACAAATGACAAAATAGTGAAACAATATCTCTTGAACTATAGAAATTATTATACATATTGACAGAGTTCATCATTTACAGTTCAGCTTTTCCTTTATAAAAAAAAAATATATTATTTAATTGAATATAAATTAAACACAATATTTTCCATTTTCCATTTTAGTTGTAGGTTTTATGGAAAAGCAAATTCTGACAGATTTTCCCTTTCTGTCTTCAGAAAGGTAGGACTTTGTTAAGATCTGAAAAAATCTATTACTCTTTCCTACAAAAATCAAAGTCTTTTAGCAAAAATAAGAGAGAGAGACAGACCTTCCCCTTAAATTTCATAGAAAGCTGCTACAAATACCAAACCAAATTTTTAAAATATATTTCCATTAGCACATTTTTTGCTCTTCTTAAAGGTCGATACAATTACTATGCACAATGGCATCTGGAATGCAATTTTGCTACCAACTGTTTATGGCCTTTTTCTCTTTCTGGTGCTCTTCAGTAAACTCTCTGTCTCGCCCATCATATGTTCTTGAACCAAAGCCAGACAGGCGGTGTACTTGGCAGTCACATGATCCATATGTCAAGGCAGAGAATTATTTTTTTTAGAACAATGGACTTTGTCTAAGTACCTAGAAGATCCAGTTCTTATTACTTACCAAGTATTTTGCTTGACTAAAAGGAAAGCTAAGCATCTGACTTCATGCTCAGCATGGGGTCTGCTACCCAATTGTCTCTGCTGTCAAAGAATAATTCTTTTTTTTTTTTTTTTTAATGTCTTTTGGCTTGGGGGCTGTTTATTTTCATTTTTCAAATAAAGCATTGCACTATTTCCAAATGAGATCTATATGCAAGGTGATCAAAGGGCTGTATCCGCATGGCGACATGTGATTCAAAGCACGCACTGCCCAAAGATCCAGTCACAGAGCATTAGTCAGAAATGAGAAGTAAACTAAAACCTCTTTGCTGTATAAAGGCAGTGAATTATTATTGGCTGCTATTCAGCAAATGGCAGGATTATATCACTCTTGACAGAGATTGCCTGTCCATCTGGCCACATGCATGCCCGCTGCCTGACAAATGCTTTGATGGGAGTTTTGATATTCTAGCAGTAACAGGAAGTGTATAGTTCTCTCTCCCATTTAAAGTTAGAGTGGTCCCCCTAAAGCACATCAGTATTCAGTAATGGTTGGGAATTTAGTTGTTATTGGCTCCTCTTGGCAGAGCACAAACAAAAAAGATACATGTTGTTTTGCCTGTTATTATCTGCCAAACTTCATTCCATTTGTACCCCAAGGCTTCAGCTAACCTTATTACATGAAAAGGATATAGAATCATAGAATAGTTAGGGTTGGAAAGGAACTTAAGGTCATCAACTTCCAACACCCCTTGACATGGGCAGGGATACCTCACACTAAACCATACCACCAAAGGCTCTTTCCAACCTGGAACACTGCCAGGGATGGAGCATTCACAACTTCCCTGGACAATCCATTCCAGTGCCTCACCACCCTCACAGCAAAAAACTTCTCCTTATATCCAACCTAAACTTCCTCTGTTTAAGTTTGAACCTATTACCACTTGTCCTGTCACTACAGTCCCTCATGAAGAGCCTCTCCCCAGCATCCCTATAGGCCCTTTCAGATGCTGGAAGGCTGCTATGAGGTCTCCATGCAACCTTCTCCTCTCCAGGCTGAATATCTATATACTAGCTATAAACAAGTAGGTGTTTACTCATTTCAAAATCTTAGATAAACCAGTATTTCATTACTGATAATTTATTTGAAAACACAAATTTATATTTAAAATTTATAGGGAAAAATTGTAACTGGTATAGGTAAAATTAAATGCTTATAGCAGTACTGCAATGTTTAAGGGTTAATGCATCAAGAAAAAGTCCTAGTAAAAATAGCATATATCATTACATTTTCTAGTGTCTTTGGATGCTTCTTTTCAAGTTAGAGTTATTTTACTATGCATACTCTTTTGACATGTATATTCATATTTCTTCTACTCTGATACAAGCATTGAGTTAACACCAGATGCTTAAAATGCATGGCAACAATTGGTCTCACCTCTAGGATTCTGTGACTCAGGGTGAGCAGCATTATATAAACTGAAGAAACTACACACTGAGCGCTGTTTTATTTTATTTAATCCTATTCTGAAACAAAGAATGCTGGGAAAACTACGTACATAAAATATAATTCTTTATGCCATCCAAAGCAGTTCAAACAAAAGACATTAAAATAGCCGGCAAAATATACTAATTGTGTCTAAGAGTTATTTCTGGTCCTTTAGTCTTATTTATAGACACATACCTGAAATTTCACAAAATAAATGGTTCAAATAACAGCTTTCTATGTTACACTTGGCTTCAGTTGTGCTTTCTTTCCATTGACACTCTTTTGAAATGGAGGAGAAAAGAGTTAAACAGTTCAGCTACCATCTCCTCAGGAATGCAGAGACATATTTAGTCGCAGCATGTTCTAGTTTGTCCTCCAGTGAGTATTACTGCAATCTGTTTTCACTTTCAGAAAACCTGTTTTCTCTAAAGACAGATAAAAAGAGCAAAGAGACAAGAAAGACCTTTCCTCTGTCATTACCTTCCAGTAACTGATCCAGTCTGTGTTTCTCCTGGACCCAATTCAGAACTAGAAATGGCAGCCTATGCATGAAAAGTGTGGCAAGTCTAGTATTAGTCCAGCTGATTTCCAGAATTATTTTTTCTTCCTCAGACTATATACATAAAAGGGTCCTCTTAGCTGCAGTGAACTGATCCCCTTTTCCCAGTTTGAAGGAGAAAGTTCTTTTATTTTCTATAGATTATTTCTCTTTATTAATCAGAGAGACTGAGAGAATGTCTTGCAAACAATGCTAATAGCTGACAATCCTTTTCATGTTGTTATGGAGGCTGCAGTTAAATGACATTACCAATGGATGGCTCAGTTCAGGCGCTCACATAGAGGGGCAAATAATGAAGATAAAAATAAACATTAGATCTTGTATCAAGCACCATTAGCCACCTCCAAATTATAAAGATGACAAGCACATCACAATGATTTTGAAAAAATTTTACAACTTACAGTCTACAAATGCCTTCCTCTTGCAGAAACTTGAGCAAATATTTTATAGTAAAACACACAAAAGAAGGCAGTGTTTTCAGGGACTATTCTCAAGTGTCTACGCACAGTTTTAGGAGACCATAGAACCTTGGAGGTTCTTCAAATCTATACTCACTTTCAAGGCTAGAAGAAAGAAAACTTAATCATCACTGACTGCGTGTTTCTGTTCTTTTAAAAGCATCCTAAAATGGAGACTCCCAGTCAAGCTAGTTTCCCTCTTAACTCTCCTTAATGTTACAAAGCTTTGCTTGCTTAAAATAAAATGTCTCCAACTGCTCTTTTAGTGTTTTACACGCTCCATCCCCAGTGAAAATAAGAGAACATTTTTATGTTTGTTTTTCATTTATTCAGAATCAATTGCCAAACCTTTCTACAGCTCTTATATCTCTGGATTAAATGCACCTCTTCCCTTTTCAAATCTGTGGGAATTTTTTCAGCAAAATACATGAAAGTGTGCATTTCTATCTTGTTGAAAGTCTCATAATATCAACTGTAAGACTATCTCTGTAGGCTGGTTTTGTGGGTATTAACTAGAAATATTTCAACTGCTAATTCAATCCACTTGGAATGTTCTAGATTGGTTTAGCTAAACTTCTTTAAGCTTGTCTTCTTTTTTCTTTTAAAGTTTAAACCTGTCTTTATGCTGCTATTAATAATCAGGCATGTAATTGTTCTATTATAAACATAAGTGCGCTATAGACAGACAGGAACAGCCTCACGCTCACAGGCCCTTGTTCTCATGGGGGACTTCCACCACCCTGATATCTGTTGGAGGGATGGTACGGCCCGGCACGAGCAATCCAGGAAGTTCCTCGATTGTGTGGAAGACAACTTCCTTCTGCAAGTAATAGAGGAGTCAACAAGGAGAGGTGCAGTGTTTGACCTCGTCTTCACCAAAAGGGTTGGAAATATGACTCTCCAAGGCTGTCTTGATTGCAGTGATCACGAGAAGATTGAATTTGAGATCCTCAGGACAGTGAGAGGACCTTGCAGCAAGCTCACTGCCCTGGACTTCAAGAGAGCAGACTTTGGCCTCTTCAGGAACCTTCTCAGTAAGGTTCCATG
>JAOEHY010025181.1:0-21289 GCA_025447955.1 Psilopsiagon aurifrons | reverse complement strand
CACGAGGATGATCATGGGACTGGAGCACCTCCCGTATGAAGATAGGATGAGAAAGTTTGGGCTGTTCAGCCTGGAGAACAGAAGGCTGCATGGAGACCTCATAGCAGCCTTCCAGTATCTGAAGGGGTCCTATAGGGATGCTGGGGAGGGCCTCTTCATTAGGGACTGTAGTGATAGGGCAAGGGGAAACAGGTTCGAACTTAAACAGGGGAAGTTTAGAATGGATATGAGGAAGAAGTGCTTTACTGTAAGGGTGGTGAGGCACTGGAATGAGTCCCCCAGGGAAGTTGTGAATGCTCCATCACTGGCGGTGTTTGAGGCTAGGTTGGACAGAGCCTTGGGTGACATTGTTTAGTGGGAGGTGTCCCTGCCCATGGCAGGGGTGTTGGAACTGGATGATCTCAAGGTCTTTTCCAAACCTAATTATTCTATGATTCTATATTAAAAAAATACTTTGTAAATAGACATTTTCATCACCCTGCTCATCAAATGTGCTGGTTTAAATTAAGTTGGAGTCTACTCTAGCATTTTGTTCCCAGACTCTACTCTCAAGAATGAGGAATATTACTAGTTCTTTGTTACTTTTCTTTTCACAGAAGACTTCAATTCCTATTGTTCTTATGTATCATCTCTAATTAACATTAAATCATTCAAAAAAGTATAACTAATGCTGAGTCACTCTATTATGATAAACTTTCCTATCTTCAGTAAACAGTCCTTGCTAAATTAACTACATCAGAAAGTTACTTTCTGATTCATTCAGGGCAGTGACAGCTTAGTAGGAGACAATGCACTACTCATTTTAGAAGATATGGAGAAAGCCTTGCTTGATCAAAACCTGTTTACTTGTAGAAAGAGTAATTTAATTATCTTTTTCCTGACAAAAGGCATCCTTGTTGACTCAGGGTGTAGGTATTACCATATGAGGAATTTATTGTTCCATTTAATCTAACAGCCCAACAACAAAGGGATTTCGTCCTGTAAAAGAACTGAAAAGCCAAAAAACAAGCAAACAGGCAAAGGCTGAAAGAGAAAAGATGACAAACTGTTGAAAGTCTCATTTTCTTTTCATGAATTTTGCTGAAGTACAGCCCACCTCCACTGAGCTGAAGGAAAGTATTTTCTTTAGTAATACGCTGTTTCTAGTATATATTAACATTATTGGTGGTTTTAAACAAGGCAGAATAAGTTATTCTGTCTTGGTCCAATAAAATTTCTTCTTTGTCAGTGCTGCTGCAGGTAATTGTCTATCCCATCACTTGGTAGCCACCTCCTCAGAGAGCATAGGACTGCCACTAATTGCTTCAGCCCTGGAAATTGGCTGAGCTGTTTCCTGGTTATTTATGACCAGTCCCCAAAGCTTCTGTCTTGCCCAAACTGTAGCTGAAGAAGCAGTGGTGAATCATTTGCAGATAGCCTTTTCTCAACATATGTCCCATCTTCCCAGTCAAATCTGCCTTCAATCATAATGTGGGGACATTATTAAGAGGAGCAATATGCCAAAATCTGGCAAGTAAGTTTTGGAGAAGGCAAAATAATGTGGGGAAGAGCTTGCGTTCAAATGCATAGGAAGGAAGTAGACTTAAATGTTGGATAGAGGAAGTAGGGAGCTCTCAGGTAGGTAAGTAAGTAAAGTCAAATTGTGTTTTGGAAAATACAGATACTGTGACAAGGAGAGGACTGAAAATTCTTTTCCAAGACATTTACAGAAGGATTAAAACCAGGAACCTCTAGTGGAATTTGGAGCGCTGATAGCTTTTGCAAAAGTGAAATAATTTAGAGGTAAACTGAGAAGGAAGAAAGAGAGGAAATTGTGAGAGGGAAAAACTCAGTGTAGTCCTTCTGGGATCTCTTCTGAAAATATTCAGTAACATTAACCTTAAGGTTAAGTGTACTGCTTTACTACTTTCCCTGACGTGTGTCTTTGTCAGGATTACTCATCCTTTGCCTTATAACCAAAAGGAGGGTTTTTTTTTGCCACAATTTCTGATGTTTTGAAGCCCAAACAGCCAGCTCGCTCTTCTAATTAGTTTCTGATCTGTAGAAAACAGGATCTGCTGTGATTCTGTGGAGGGAACCAAGGAACTGCTTGGAGCTGCGCATACATACGTCACACAGCTAGTGTTCTCTCATCATATAGTAGCTTCTGGCTAAAACTGGAACAGCTAAAGAAGAAAACATTTGGTCCACTTGCAAAGGGAGCAGATTCACATAGAGTGGATGCTGCCAAGGAGTACTTCATGTTTAGAATGCTAACATAAATCTGAAGGTCACCAAGCAAGTATTTTTAGAGTTCACATAATTAATCATTTGAATCAAAGAGCATGCAATAAGTATATAAGCAAACAAGTGAAATGGCTGCATTTAAATCAACATCTGATGGCTTTAAAAAATATTATTAGAAACACTGAAATATTATTAAATATATCAAGTACAGATGAATACAGCAAAATACGGATAAAAGCAGAACCCACATAATGTTAATTGCATTTGATAAGGGGAGATATACAAAATAATCTCATTTACAGACTTTTGGTTTTAATCTGGGATTATTTTTGTGTGTGTGTGTAAAAATGGCCATTATTTTATTTTTGTTTGTTCAGCATGTGAAGGAGGTAGCTTTGTCTGTTGAAAATTCTTTGGCAATAACACTATATCAGCCACTATTTCATTTTTCAGAGATCTTTTTTCACTTCAGACCTCATAATGAAAAGTTGTTTACAGGCATGGTCCAGAAAACATAAATAACAAGTCATTTTGTGCAAACACAGCATTTATACTTTCTTCAAAATGTAAACACTAACTTATGGTAGATACATTTTAATACCATTCTAAAATCTTCTAAATCTTCTTTTTCATTGCTTGGTTTTTGTTTTTTTTTTTTTCAAGAATACTAGAGTTTTAGTAACTGATTTTAGCACAGAGCATCACAGAATACGGCTTTGGGATATGAAGATTAAAAAATATAAATTGCATTTAAACAAGAAACTAAGTGCTGATTATGGATGTGGATTAGAAATAATGACATACAAATGCAAGAGGGCTGTCTAGTAATAGACTTCATGGCACGAAGGAAAAGATTGAATATTGAGGTCAACAAAGAAAGATCTAAGGCCTAAGCTTTATCGTATCTCTGCTATGCAATTTTTTCATTCATAGTGTTTTTCCAATTGATACTTCTGTTTAACTGCAAACAGCCACTATCATGATAATAGGTTTAGCTGTAGCTTATTGGGGCAACAGCAAACACTGTTGCATCAATAATCAACATAGCCTCATTCAAGTGAACTTTCAGTGGGTTTGGGATCTGATCTCTTTGAAGAAGTCACAACATAATTTAGGAATGTCACCATGATTGAAAAATTTCACAATATTCAAAGAGCTGTTTATGTTCTCATTCCCTGTCTTTTTCATATACTGTAGTATATGAAAGTAATTCATGTATTTGGCATTTTTAGCTCTGAAAACATGCTTGTCGTCTTGCTCTTTTTTTTCACTGAGGATGAGAGAGAGATGCACAGTAAGATGCAGTCCTGGTATAACTAATATTTCTGTTATTCCGAAAGGATGAAACAAATATCTGAAAATACTTTACATTCCAGAACTGCCACATACTATATTGCAGTTGGATTCCCATCATAAATGTGGCAATTCACTTTACTGCTTTAAAGTTGTTTAATCCTCTATCACTTTCTACACTTTATTGCAAATACAAAATGGGATCTTTGAGATGGAGACATTTATCTGTAGCCTTCTTAGTGCTGATGAAGTAGTTAGTGCATTTATTGTGCATGGATGTTATAAAAAGGAAGTTGCTTAATAAAGTAACTGGTTACACAAAAGGTCAAATTCAAAATTAAAAGCATACGCCATTTCCATTGTTTTAATTTACTGGAAAAAAATTATTCCACAGTCTTTCCTGTTTATTACCTTAAGAGTCTTGTTTCAATTACAGACATCCAAAGATATTTTGCCGTCTTGCAGGTCACTGTTACACTGTGGTAGTGTGGTACTGACTTTAGCAATGCTGAGATAGAATAATTTCCCAAATGAATGGATTTCATGACAGACAGGCTAGTACAAAGGAAGAGGTCACTACAAAAATTTTGCTTTAGACTATGATTTTCACAAGGTAAAGCTCATAAAGTTGAGCTGACCATTCAGATGACCATCCAGGCCACTAACACACGTATCAAGCAGCAGCCAAGGAAAGTAATTACTATTCAGTTTACATTTCTGGACCTGAGCAGAGAAAGACAAAACTAACTGTACAGTCTATATTGAAAGCCCACTGCCAGAACTAGAGTAGGGATGGCTAGGAAAATAAATGATCTATTTTTTTGTTTTACAGGGTTCAGGCAATCCTAGAATTTTCTTCCTTAGAATCATTCATAGGTATCGTCTTGACTGTGTGCTATGGTTTAGCCTGGCAGGCAGCCAAACAACACACAGCCGTTTGCTCAATCCCTGCTAAGGGGGATAAGGGAGAAAACAGAAAAAAAGGTAAAAATCACGGGTTCAGATAAAGGCAGTTTAGCAGAACAGAAAAGGAAGGGGAAATAATAATAATAGAATTCACAAAACAAGTGCTGCAAAATGCAAATGCTCACCATCCGCTGTCTGAAGCCCAGCCAGTCCCTGAGCAGTGGCTACTTACCCCCACTTGACTGCCCCACTTTTATTGCTCTGCATGACATCCCATAGTGTGGAATGTTCCTTTGGCCAGCTGGGGTCAGTTTTCTTGGCTGTGTGACCTCCCAGCTTCTTGTGCACCCCCAAGCTATTCACTGGTAAGGCATTGTGGGGAGTGTAAAAGTCCTTGAGTTACTCTAAGCATTACCCAGCAACAATTAAACCACAAGTGTTTTACCAATATTTTTCTCATCCTAAATCCAAACACTGCACTATGCTAGCTACTAGGAAGGAAATGAACTGTATCCCAGCTGAAATCAGGTTACTGTGGTATAGATTCAGTTCAGGATGAGAAAGGCATCCTGGAAAAATATGAACTTCTTTGAGGTAGAATCTATGACAACCAAGAAATGCATTAACATTGTTTCAGAGTTTCTTTTCTGAGTTTTATAGCATTGTTATTATAAATTCTACCCATTTATTCAATCCACCAATTATGAGATTTAGAAAATGCCAAGTATTTCTTCCCAGTGGATATGGCAGAATACATTAAATTTTGCATTGTAACTAGTGGTTCTGAACTTTCTGTGGCAATTTTTTGCTAATAACATTTGCAAAAAGCACAGTTTGGAATTGTGGCTGTGATGTATACTTGATTCTTATTAAAGCTGTGTAGGAAAAGAAAAAATAACCCTGAAGACAGGAATGTAAAATGTCAATTCAAGAAATAGGGGCGCAACAGTTTTATTACCTAGCTCATGCACAGACTAGAAAAAGCATAAAAGTGCAGTCCTCAACAAATCTACATAAAGAAATAGTGTCAAATCATGCTCTGTGTTCATGCAGTATGGCTTGATTCGCTTAATACTGCTCTAATTTTGTCATCAATGCTGACACTGTAATCTCCATTACATGTTTTGTAAGGAAATTCCCTTGTGCCAGTGTAAAATTGGGAAGGTATTAAAGAGCACTTTCAGCACCAGATATATTCTGACTCATATTCACAAGGGTACAGACACACAGTCCGGTGTTATCGTGGTTCCCAAGTTGCATTCAAAGAGCATCCCTAGCCAGGATGCTCACATCAGCCTAGGTTTATTTGGCATGTAACTGTTTTTATGAGCAATATCATCTAAGTAAGGCAATGGGGCTGGGAGGCCGGAAGTCAATATTTTTGCTGATAAATACTGTAGTTGTGTATTTAATATGATTTTTGTAGTCCTGCCAGCTAAGTTTCCTTTTTTAAAGTGGAATGCATAAGATATATAGCTTCAGAGGCAGGACCAACTCTTTCTCCATGTTTTTCAGAGAGCCAGAAGGAATAAAAATCTTCAAATAGAAATATGCCGTTTTTTTCTCATTTAGAATCTCTAGTTCACATCGTTCTTGCTATTGGTGCATCTCTTGCATATTAGTGTGCTCATTTAGCATGGTCTTTGCATCTTAGTTCGGCATATCTACATTCCCAGAAGCCAGTTAGGTGATTTTATTCCTCTTTTACTCCTTACTCAAGAAGCCTCATCTTTGAAAACTAACTGGGTTAAAATTTTGAAAGCTAAAGGGTTATGCTAATTGTTGCTTCAGAATAGACTAAAGCTACACCTATGGTGATACAGCCTTATATATATAGTCATGTAGTCCTATAGTGAAAGTTGTCATGAAGACATTTTAATGAATGCATATTCAAGCATAAACACACAGAATTTTGTTTCTTTCCTTTTGCCTTACATTTTAAACAGTCTTTATAGGCTGTCTAGCAGAGCAATTATACTTTCTTGTGCACCCTATAATTGCATCATTCAAGATGCAGTAGAAAAAGTAAAAGACAGCTAGATGTATTGAGCAAGATATGTAAATTAAAGTTTAACCTTCCAATTGATATAGAGGAGGATTAAGACTTTTTGCCTTCTTGCAGATAGATGCTTGGGGCTCGTTTTATTTTATTTTATTTTTTAAACTGTCTGAATTTGTCCAACTGAGTGAAAAATAAGTGCACAGAGTGTCTTTCTCAAAAGTAAAACACTCCCTGTGTCTCTAACACGTGCAATTTTTGGCTAAATAGCAGAGAATGTCTGGAGATTCCAGTAAGACTGCCTGTCTATCCTTTATGAAGAGATATCCACTATTTATTTCATCCTCTAGAGAATTTTAATCTGGATATTTCTCAAAGGATTTTTTTAGTGCATCTGACCTTTGCAAAGACTGATCAATACCTAACTATGCAGTTGATAAACCAAGATTCAGGCAGCATATGAAATGTTCAGAGAACTCTTTCATTGGTAATAAACCAGTGAAATGAAAATAAGTAGAATATTATTTCTCTTTAAAGAGTATTTAAAGCAGTGATTTTTTTTTTTCTTTTTCCTGAGATGTAAATCAGAACCTTGGATTGTTGTTTTCTATTTCCCCAGCAGACTTTTTAGGAAACCCAAATGCTCAGGTCTTTTTTATTTTTTTTAAAGCTAAATTTCTGGAACTGCAAATTTCACAATTGTATTTTTCCATTAATTACAGTAATGTTGCAGATGCCCAGGCCTTGCAAATAACACGTTAGTCTCTTGAAGTTCATTGGAAGGTAGTAAGAAGAGTTTGGGGGTCCACGGAATGTGGTGTTATGTAGAGTGTATGCTGTGGCAACCCTGGTGAATCTCTGTTGAGTAAGAACTCTGCTTGCCAGTCTTTCCCAGGCTGTGATACTGTGAACTAGTTTTTTTCTTCATAATCTATGCTTTCAGAGCACTTTCATATAAACCAAAATTATGCCTGATCAAAAAATCTCATGACAGAAAGCATCGCCGAATGGTTTCACAGCTAAAAATCTGTATTCACAGACACCTACTTACATTCTGCAAATCTACCTACCTGTAACTCTGTATTCACATTCCACCTACAGGTGGAATTATACAGCAAATTATTTTCATAAATTGGCAAAATTGATTTCTTTTCTCAGTGATGACGCCACTGGCTTCAATGGGCCAATTCTGGGATTTATTTTTTTGGTCCAGAAATTAGATTGGAAGCTGGCCACACCAAATCATGTAAACTCTTTGTAAATGCACCAGTACCTTGCAACAGATTAATTTCAGCCAAGTGTAGTTATATAAGAATAAACTTCTCCAAACAAAACTTAATAACTTTTTCTAAAGTATCTGATTGAAAATGTATGGTTTGTTTGAAGAAATAAAATAACAGCCGATGGGGAAATTCTTTTTTCTTTTTTAATTCTGTTCTCAACACTCATACAAGATACCAGCTTTTTTTCTGCTCCATGAGTCAATGATTTAACATTCAGATGGGAGAAATTAAGTTTCCTTATCTTAAGTATTTTCTACTACTCATCCAAGTTATCAATACTATGACTAAAATCCTGACTATGTTTTGAAATGTTTGGGAATTACTTGTGTCAAAAAAGATGTGTTAACAGGATTATTCACTACTCATTATGCATCATTTTCTCTGTGTTATTCATATAACCCCATTTCAAATACTTCAGTATTGAAAAGGCAAAAAATGAAAAAAAATTAATATCGGGTAGAATTCAACCCTTTGACAAGAATTATATTTAATGCTAACTGCAATGCTTTCATAGCAATATGGAGAGGATTTGTTAACATTAAAAACATTGAACTGAAACTTGAAGGAAAAAGTACCTTTTAAAGACAGAAAACCCCCTGCCAAACCTACAAATTCAAACTATTCCTTAAAGGTATGTAAATCTTAATAACCTCCAAACACTTTCCCCCTTCCCAAAATGAAATCCCAATGGAAAATTTTATTTTAGTGAACACACATCTGTCAAAATGGAGGGTGACAAGCCGACATTTTACAATCAGTTTGTACAAGTGTGGAGTCATTACTGTAGTTCACACTGTCAGCTCCAAACCTGTTCCCTACTATCACTGAAAACATGGCTTTTCTAGCATCAGACCAGCAAATTTCAAATGCTGATCAGTTTTTGGTATAGAAAGTAGCATTTAAGACAGAGCAGACACAAAAATGTTGTCATACTCTAAGAACATAACTGCAGCAGCCAATATAATTAAATTTGATTATCATCCTGGTAACATCCTCTTCTGAGGAATTCTTTAGGACAGTATAATTTCATTCATTTTTCTGTCAGCCATGACTACAGCCGAACATGTTAGCTAGATTCATACATTTCTGAACAAAAATAGCCCAGCCTAGATGTCAGTCCTTTCTGTATGGCATTTAAAATCATAAAATCATAAAGGCCAGATTTCAGCAACCTTAGATTATACTGTGTTTTTCTTTAAATGTCCTTAAAAATTAATGACAAATTAAAACTAGTTTTTCTTATTGATACAAAAATGCAAGATTCTTTTGGACAGACTATTTATCTGAATCCAAACCTGTGTGAGGAGGAACCTGATTATTTGTATAAAGTTGCTGTATATCTAGAAAACTACCCTTGGATCCTGTATTTTTTAGTATCAAATAACAAAAGACATGACAATGGATGGAGTCATGATGAGTTTTGCAGAAAACCAAGACAGAATCAACTCAAGAAACTGAACAAATATAACATTTCCCAGAGTCATTGCATATAATATTCCTACTACTTGCTATTGGTTATTCAGGACTATATGACAAAAAGGCAACAAAATCTTTCAGAAATGAAGAAACTGGTATGATTTCCAGCTCTTTCTAGCCTGGCTTAAAGGTAATGGCTACAACCTGTACCTGTAGTGAAAGGAACTAACTCTTAAAAAGACTTGCTCTAAATCAGTCTTTATTTGATAAATTTCAGGACTCAATGCTGTCATCTTTATTAAAAAAATAAATCGAAACAGATAAGCAACACTTTTACAAGCACTACGGATGACAATAATGATTTTCTTATTTGGCTTAGAGAAAGTATCTGCTTTCTAAGAAAAATTGTATCAGGAAGCAAAGACTGAGCATATTTTTTTAAACCCATAGCAAAATATAAATGGCAAAACTCTCATTTACTTCTACTAAAGACTCTAGAAGGAAGCAGTTTGCTATGGTTCTCTAATAAATGATAAAAGGTGTGTGTGTGTATATATGCATTAAGAAAAAAAGACGCCAATTTTTTAAAGGTGTGGTTGCAAAATGACAGGTAGACCGCTTCTTCCCTTTTTTTACTTTAGTTTTTCTACCGTTCATTACCACAAGCTTATAAAAGATTGCTGCCCCAGCTGTATAGCTGAAGTCAGTAAGGACTGTAATTTGTGTCAATGGGAGTAAGACCAGGGACAGCTTTATAGTTAAATAAGGGATACAAATTTCAAATACAGGAGTCCTGTAAATACATATATTTAAGGAACAGCAACAAAAGAATTTCTGAAATAAGACAACTACGCATCTGCAAATTTATCCAGATGTACTCTGTTGTCATGTCATTTCCACATAAGCTTCTACAAATAGCTCCAAGAAAGTTATATAAATTTTCATAACAACCCTAAATAAATTAAAATTTCCAAGAAATTATATGTGATGCTTTTGAGACAGAGTATTGATAATAGTCTTATTTAGCTTTACCACCTCCAGCAATTGCCAAAATCAAGAGAAAAAGTTAATTTTGTTATAAAATTGCTTTCATTTTAATTGCCAAGGTAGAATTTATAGAATTCACTTGTAAGAATTCACTTATATAGATGATAGCAATTTTACTATTCTTGTGGTTTGCTTCTTTATCTCTCAACTATCTCTCTTTTGTTAAATTCCACCTATTTTTATATTAGCTCTTCTATTTTTACTAGTAATTTTCCTCCTTTTTAATCTTCTATTAATTTGTAAGAAAACATCCTAGACTAATTAACTAATGCAATTTTATACCTAACACATCTTAATGGAGTATATTATTGTTTGTCAGACACTCCCAGTGCAGAGCTAGAGGTTTGTCTTCCCCAGAGTCATCATAGCACCATAGTTCATTGAAAATGCAGTATTTATATACATGTTGGCGACATAGATATTTCTTTATAAATATTATAGTGTCAGTGTTCTATGGGTTTGTATCAGTTTTCTATAGCAATCACTAAGACTTCAGCTGAACATATTTCCAGGAGTTTTGATGATTTCATATTCAGGGGGCGTGTAAGAAGCGCTATTACTGGCAGAACTGATTTGAAAGCAAAAAATAACATAATGCACTCATCCCTGCTTAGGGGTGACTGATGCAGGGGTGGCCAGGATAGATCTCAGGTATCACCTGATCCAACCTTTCTTGGCAAAAGCATGACCTAGACTAGATGTTCTAGCACCCTTTCAAGCTAAACCTTAAAACTGTCCTGTGCTGGGGAAATTGCCAACACAGGACATGTTGCTGAGATTATTGCAATGGCTGATTATTCTCTTTGGGGAAATTTTTCCTTTTGTGCTTAGATGGAATCTCTCTAGGAGTAATTTATGCCCATTACCCCTCATCTTTTCCATGTGACTCCTTGTAAAAATGGAGGCTCTATCTTCTTTGTAACCACCCTTTAAGAACTGGAACATGTTGATAAGGTCTCCCCTGAGCCTTCTTTACACAGGGCTGAACAAACTCAGTTCTCTTAGACTTTCCTCACATGGCAGGCTTCCTAATCCCTGGATCACCTTTGTGGCCCTTCTTTGGACCCTCACCAGTCTGTCCGCATCTGTTTTGTATAGCAGACACCAAAACCAAACACAGTATTCCAGGTATGGCCTGACAAGAGCTGAGCAAATACTACTGATTGGTGTAAACCATCATCCTGTATTCTTTCTTTGCTGCAACAGCACATTGTTCAGTGTATCGTAAGCTTCTTGTCCATCAGGATCCCAGGTCTCTTTCCACAGAGCAGCTCTGAAGACTCATAGATCCCAGCCTGTGCGTACTGGATTAAGTCTTCCCACGTGCAAGACCTTACACTTGTCCTTGTTGAAATTCCCAAGGTTCTTGTTAGCCCACTCTTGCAGCCTATCCAGGTCTTCCTGCATGTTGTGTCTTCCTTCCAAAGAGTCCACTTCCACACTCAGTTTGGTGCCATGGGCAAACTTTGTCAGGGTACACTTGATCCCAGCACTCAGATCACTTATGAAGACATTAAACAGCATTCAGCCCAGTATCAATCCCCTGGGGAACGCCTCTTGTGGCAGGTAACCAGTTGGAAAAGGAGCTATTTACCAGCACCCTCTGGGTGCAGCCAATCTGGCAACTCCTCAGCAAACACACAGACCAGCTGTCTAGACTGTAACACTCTGAGAGAAGGCTGTAGAAAACTGCATTGAAGACCTTGGAGAATTTCAGGTAAACATTATCAGCTACTTGCCCCACATTAGCCATGTAGGTTACTTTGTCTTAGAAGACAATCAAGTTTGTCAAGCACAATTTGCCCTTAGTAAACCCATGTTGGCTCTTCCCAATCATATTCTTCATTCAACTTGTGATAGTCCCCAGGAGGATTTGTTCCATAACATTCTTAAATAGTGAAGACTGATGGACTGATGAATTCCTGGCTTCTTCTTTAAGTCCTTCTTGTAGATGGGAGTGACATTAACCTTCTTCCACTCTTGTGAGATGTCCCCTGATCTCCACAACTTCTCAAAGACTGTGGAGTGTGGCCTCACAAAGCTGCCAGCAATCTTAACACCTTTGGGTAGATATTGTCAGGGCCCATTGATTTGTAATATTTCAAATACCAATTTTTTCTTTACTGACAGTGGGTCCGTGTTTGCATCAGCCTGGAGTTTTGTTCCCACAGCCTGGAGCCCAACAGTGCTGATAAAGACAGAGGTGAAGAAAGTGTTGAGAATCATAGCCTTCTCAGCATTATTGGTGACTAATTCCCCTCTCCTGCTTAACAGTGGGTCAATATTTTCCTTTTGTTTCCGTATGTTGCTTACATACATGAAGAACCCTTTCTTGTACTTTTTGACACCTCTGGCTAATTTCTTTTTCCCAGTTTTTGCTTTTCTAACTGCATGTCTACATGCCCTGGAAATGCCTTTGTAGTTCTCAACGGGTATTTATCTGGTTTTCTATCCCAGGTCCACTTCTAGTTTTGAGTAGACTCAGAAGCTCGCAGTTAAGCTAAGGTGGTCTCTTGCTCTGCCCATTTCTCTTACCTTTAAAGGGGATGAAGTAGTTTTGTGTTTTTAGAAGAGAATTCTTTAAAAATGTTAGGAGATAGTAAGGTTGAGCTGAGACTGGAGTTATATCTGTGTTAGAAAACAAACAGTAAAAAAAAGTTAAATATTTTTTTTCAAAGGAAAATGCAGGTGAAAGGCTTCTCTTACTGTCCCTCTTGCTGGGTACTCTCTCTGAAAAAAAATCTGATCTGGCAATGCTAAGGGAAGAATGAGAAAATATGATAAAAGAAATAGTTTTATATGGTTACAGACTTATTGTTCTTCCCTTTCGTTTTTCAGAGTCGACAGGCCAGGGTCCCATTTGCCTCTCACTTTTAACCAGGGAGTGTGGACAAATGTACTTATAGCATGTTCATTGTAGGCTAAATCCCACAGTTAGCACTCAGCATAGTTTTCACTGTCAGATGCTCACTTGATGCTTGCCACCACAATTTTCTCTACCAGATTTCCAAAAAGCCCAAAAAAAGTTGTGAAAGAAATACTCTGACAGATCTCATTGCATACTGTGGCTCGCCAACATACCTCTGACAATCTTTAGTAACAGTTCCTGAATCCTACTAGTCTGAGAAAGTATAATTAAACTCATTTAGAGCCAAGTTCTGCTTCTGCAAGACACAGTACCAAAGCCTTTTATAGTGAAGTAACAGCTGACAGTAAGGCTGAGATGTCCTTGATGTGAGAAGCCTACAATATGCATGTAATTACATAAATTGCTTTGACACTTTCTACACATTATGGTGAAAGGAAATACTATTAATCATCTAAATATGGTGTTGGGAACAATATGTCTAGAAGATAAGAAACAGAAGAAGCTGTTCTACTGGATGCAATCCACTACTTTTTTATGTTTATGTAATCATACCACTGAAGTTCAGGCTACTCTTCTGATACCTTCTCGGCATAACCTTGCCAACTCAATTTGCTTCTGCAACAGTGCTTAGCCCATTCAGCTTTATTCAGCTTATTCTGGGCTTCTCACACTCAAAAAATGTGCATATACACAAAAAAAAAAAAAAAAAAAGCCTGTTTTGGAAAGTTTTGTAAATTACCAAATGGCCATGTGCTGTTACTCTGCTGGTGCGCAGAATGTGAAGGAAGTGCACAGATGTCTGCAATTCTCATCTCTGTGGAAGAGAAAATTTATTTTAGGAAAAAAGTTGTAGGGAAGACAACAATTTGAGAGATACACACAAAAAATTCTTAGACAAAAATTACCTGTGCTGTGGAAGCAAAATGCTAGAAAGGAACATGAAGGAGGGGTTTCCCTTATTATGGGATAAACAGAAGAGTTAATAGAGAAGCAGGGGAGTACATAGGAGCTCATAAGGCACATGAGAGCCACAGCCATAGAAAAATTATTTAAGGAAGAGTTAAGAAGAAGGATGTCAGTATCTTGATCACGAGAACTGGAGACACCCACTTAGAGTAAGAGTGGAAAATGAGCTCTTAGATTTTCTTCCTTTGTCCTCTGTGTACTGGGATCAAGCATTTCTTTTCTGATCTATTTGCATACTGATGTCTCTGTGGAACTCCTTCTGGTCCCACTTCAGAGAATCCTGCCCCTTAGAAGAGACTTAAAGCTCCTCACTATATAGGTTGCACATCCTCTGTGCATCAGAGGGATGTGAAAAGCCCCTTTCTTCTATTCTCTGTAAATTCATAAGAGGCCTTCCCTTCTAGGATAAACCTTTGCTGAAGAACGCAGTTACTACACAGTAGGTGCAGTTGATTAATCATGGGCAACATTATAGTGGAACTCCAAGCATAATTCATGTCATTCCTGACAAGCCCTTCCTATTTAAAGAAGGATCTCTTAAATCATCTTAAATGTGCATCCTAACTCAGATTGTCTTGGTCTTTAACTCTGCCTTGTGGTTCATAAGACAAAGCTGGGGATTCAACCTGAGGATCATATGAGTGAGATTTTCCAGGACTGCCATCCCGAAATCCCTTCCATCATACCTTTTTCAAATTCTGCTGTATTTATTACACACATAAAGGGCTAAAGCCATGCTTTTCTTCATAGCTCTAGTTGCACTTAACCACTTGACATTTATTCTGGCAGGTGAATAGAAATTGCTGCTTCTTTGAAGAAACACTGGCATTCAGTCTTTAATGGGTATTTGGGTTCAGTTGTTTGTTTAAGAATAGGCTTTGTATAGTTTAAAAGACCTCATGATGTTTGCTTACAAACAGAGAACACAATGTTCAGAAAATCCACCAGATATGGGTTTGTAACCATTTCCTTTTAGTTAAACTGAGAAGGGCAAGCTTATAAATATTTCATACTTACATAGTGAAAAAACAGGGAATACAGGACTAAATGTTACATTTGACATCTAGAAAGATCCTCAGAAAACACCTGGAATTCTGTGTTTAAAAATGTTTTTGTTTTGTTTGTAGTTGACTGGAGAATAGTGTTAAGGCTTTAGATAGCTACAAAACAAGCTATAATTTTAGACTTGTTCAGACTTCAGATTTGGTTCTGGTTAGCACGTTTGTGGATACAAGACAGCTCAGTTCTTCATATACTTTGAAGAACACTGAATGTTTCAATTTTCTAGCTTTAAATTCAAATTAACTTTTTGAGGAAGTGTTTTTTCCTTCCTTGCTCAGTTTTTGAACTTTTTTCACCTGTTTTTGTGACTTCTCTTTCATGGAATGGTTGGGTTTTGACTGACTTTTCAGTTAGAAAGCCTTAACTTCCTCAGAAACTGTGGTATGTTTTCTATTTCAGTTCAGCATATGAGGCTTTGATAGTACTGTTCTGGCTTATTGGTTAACTCAGGATTTGCCTGTAAAAGATCTTTCAGTTCCATAATGGCTTTACCATTAAAAAAAAAAAAAAAAAAAAAAAGAAGAAAAGGAAAAGGTTTTTCTGGTTTTGTTTTGTAGGTTTGAACAGCTGTCGTGTTCTGCAATTTGATAGAGACTCCATTTTCATTTTGCTTATCATTATAAAGTTCATTCTTCAGAGAGAGTTGTTATTACAACATCCATACAACAAGTGTATTATTATTTAAATTAAAGTTTCTTTTAAATGAAGAAATAAAAATTATTATTCTGTAAACCCTGATCTTCCTCAATTCCTGCTTTCTTCAGACTTCCTTCAGGGAGCTAAGGACATTCAACCATTTCATCATTTTCAGTTCCAGACATCTGGGGTAGAAATTGATTTAAGATCAGGCCTCCTTCCTGAAAAACGTAAACTAGCTTTAACCAAATTTTGAACAATTTATGCAGAGTTAGAAATCTAGTCATTAATCTTCTCCAATTTGTACTTTAAATTCAGCATAAGGATATGCTCAGTATATTTTGACATCTGAAAATGTCATTATTATTTTGTTGTGTGAAATAGTAAAATTAAGAATTATTCTTTTAGTCTTCAATTTGAAACACTGTTCATTAAGAGTTTGTTTCCATGTTCAATACTTTCAGTGTTTACATTTGTTTTGTATTAACACCTTCTACTTACCTAGAAACTCTCACGATAAAGATTATGATTGCAAGATAAAGAAATAAGCATGTAGCTTTATATGATGACAAGGTATTTAATAATAACAGAATAAACAAGTTGGAAGAAATCTTGACAGATAATGTAATTCATTCCCAAATAAAGGCCTAGACATACCTTATATTTTATTGCATAACCAGTTCTTAAAACCCACCTGTGATTGATGCTGCATTGCCTACCCGTATAATCTATTCCTGTGCTCAAACCTTCTCATCTTTAAAATATTTTTACCTAACATATCCTCCTCCTCCTTACTTGAATTAAAGCCTGTTTCTCTTCATTATATGTACAGAGAATAAGAATCATTTATTTCTTTTTTCCTGGCACCTTTTATGTATTTGAAGGTGGTTTCTATGTGTTCTCTCAACCTTCTTTTTTCTAGACTAAAAAGCCTCAAATCCTCTTTCACAGGTCAATTTTTATGGAGTTCTGATCATTCTTACTGCAATATCATTGACGGTGATATGTGCCACTTTGACGCATACTGATAATGCAGCAATAATCAGCTTCCAAAAGATGATCCCTCCTCACTGCTCACTGGCTAGCTTCCATAGCTAGATAAAAGCTCAAAAATATAACAGTAATGCAAAAAACAGTTCTGTCCTTTGCTTTTGTGCTCTATCAAGATAATGCATTGATTCATATCATAATGTTTCCTGAAAAAGACAGTAGATATAAGATTAGAAAATCAATATGAACATAATTCTTTCTACTTTCTTTTCTTCACAAAAGGCATAAAGACGCAAAATCTGTTTTCATCAAATTTTTCATCAAATCATTTTAGATATTTTTATTTCAGTTTTTACATTTATAAAAATAAAATACCTGGGACAGGTTATTCTTAATGTGGGAATAAAAGTCTAAAACCACAGAATAAAGATCACCATCAAGGCGGAGAACACCTTCATAAAATATTGTCATTGGAAAACCAAGTTTATTTTGGCTGTTCAAGATTAGCTCTCCTGTTTTAGAATAATTCAGGCATTGTGCCTAAAGGGGGCACATAAAGCATAAATCTCTGAATAGAGACACAATCACCATAGCCAGTAACTTTCTCAGTCCCTAGTCCACAATTATGAGCAAATGTAAAGTTTCTGTTCAATAGATCCTGATTTCAGAAAACATTATTACATTTTTATTGGTTGCCATTATAATAGAAGAAGGTACAATTTAGGATTCAAAGTATTAAAATTATTAGGAAAAGCATGCCAGAAGTTTTAAACCACTCATAGAAGGGGTTGTGCTTTCAGATTTTTCAAACAGAAGGATCAATCTATTTAACTACTTATTTATCAATCCATCTGGGCAAATTTGCCAGTGAAAAATACTGCTGCACTGGTAAGAAGGCTACTAGTCTGAAAAAGAAAAAAAAAAATGTAAGCATCTATGGAAGACACAGGAATTAGAGGTCATGGGAAATGTGTTTCCTGGTAGCCAACTTGGGAAAGTTTACTTGGACTTTTAAATATTATTACTCGGTCTAGAAATTAATCTGATCCACTAGAGCAGAAATGGTTTACTTGGAGACACAAGCTATTCTGAGCTATTCAGAGCTGCATCTCTGAGAACAGTAGCAGTGATGACTTATGCCTGTAACAACAGGCTCAGAAGTCCCACACTGATGACTGGTTCAGGATTTCTGCCCATCCTAATCAAAATGGATGGATATAACTTGTCCACTAGCATGGCCATCTGCTAGTGTGGCATACTGCCCACATAGAAGGTATTACGCCAATTTCAGTGTTCTATCCTAAGGTGGATTTAGAAGGCAACAAACAGAGAAAACACAGTGCATTAAAACCAGCAGTCTATCCATAGGAATCCTACAGCAAGCAGTCTACCTGATACCAGAGCAATCTGTGTTACAATGCTAGTCTCCTGCCCCAAACAAGAAAGACAATACCAAAAGAGCTTCAAAAAGTGATGGCAGCTTACTGTGCTACCAAATAACCAGCAGATTGCCCCCTTTAATCCAGTGCTCATGAGACCACATCTTCAGTACATATCTAGTATCCAGGTTCGTCTTTACAGCTTATCAACTAGTACACAAATCTGATCAGAGGCAGGAACACTTGCCCTGTGAGGAGAAACTGTGGGAACTGGGCTTGTTTAGCTTAGAAAAGAGGTGGCATGAAGGCAGACATAACAGCAGATTTCTAACGCTGCTGGAGATTATGAGGAAGACACAGTCAGACACTCCTCAGGAGTACATGGTGGGAATAAAGGAGGCAGGGTGCATAAATAAGGACAGAGAAGATTCTGACTGGGTGTGGGGAGGAACAATTGCCCCATGAGGATGATTAAATAGTGGAACAGGTTGCCCCAGAAAGTTGTGTGGCCTCCTTCTTTTGAGGCTATGAAAACCAGACTAGATAAATTTCTGAACAGCCTGGTCTGACCTCAAAGCAGGGCTTGCTTTGTGAAGGATTCTACCCTAGATACATCCTAAAAGCCCTTCCAATCTGGATTATCCTGCAATCCTATATGTAAGCAATGAAGAAGGTGATGCTCTTTTAGAAGATTCTGCCACATCTTATATTTTTTCTACTTTGTATCACAAATTGAAGGTTTGATGAAAATAGAAGAAAAATGGCTTGTTTTGTTTGCTTTTTTTTCCATGGAACTTCCTGCAAACATGATCAATAACGAAGTCAGAGTCCATCGTCATTTGTGTCAATGGAAAGGGAAAGGGCTTGCCTGCCTGAGATTTGTATTCTGTGAAAGAGTAAAAACAACTCCTAACAAACCAGATTTCCATCTAATTCTTCTACTACAGCTACTGCTTCTACTACTAACTAGTGACTGCTACTAAGAATAAACTGACACTGGACAATGTAAAAGTATTCATGAAGAGAACACAGTTGTAATTGAAGTATACACAAGACTGATTTGCTACTATTAGTCCATGATACAAATTTCTATTAGACTCTCATTTTAATAAGTAAAAATTTAGGAAGAATTCATACCTTAGTTAAGTAATTCACTATCACTTGAGAGATGTATTACTGTAAGCATGCACAAATACCATAATCATAATAATAGGGAGGTAATTATCTAAATAACATTTTGATTTAAAAAATTTCTGTTTGCATATGTGTCTTTTAATCAAATATGAGAAATTAGATATATTTCAATTACAAATAAAAAATTAATTTTATTGTATTTTTTAAAATCAGTATTATTGGGAAGTAAAAACAAGGTCATTAGAAAACAGCCAACAGACTAATACAGTCAGCATAAAAAGAACAAGATTTCAACAGAGAAACAAAGTAACTCTCAAATAATTTGAAATCTGTGAAATACTTCATAAGACATTTTTTCCAGTCACCCAGTCCTTGCTATGAAGACGTTTAACCATACAGAGCATTAAGTGCTTCAAAATTCAAAGGCAACTGACAGGGCACAGCATAATATGTATAATATGTTAATATGTATATATATTGATATACCACTTGTGGTTATGGTGATGGTAATTCATAGAATCATAGAATAGTTAGGGTTGGAAAGGACCTTAAGATCATCTACTTCCAACACCCCTGCCATGTGCAGGGACGCCTCCCACTAAATCATGCCACACAAGGCTCTGTCCAACCCAGCCTTGAACGCCGCCAGGGATGGAGCATTCACAACTTCCCTGGGCAACCCATTCCAGTGCCTCACCACCCTTACATTAAAGAATTTCTTCCTCATATCCAATCTAAATTTCTCCTGTTTATGTTTGAGCCAGTTCAATCCTATAAATTTCAGCTAAAAAAAAATAGATACCTCATAGGCATTATACTCTGTAGATGCCACAGGTTAACTATACTGCCTTGGGTTCGTATTTTTTTAATGACTTGTATAAATTTGTCTTCAATACCATCCATTTAATTTATTTATAGGCTATTCTTTTTGATTTTAAAGAAGTATTATAGAATGACACATTATTCCAATTCCAATAATACAGGTGAAGCAAAAAAGATTTATTTCAAATAAATACCAAGTTTCTCCAAGCTGATATTTCTAGTGAAAGCTTTGAGACAGTCATCTTTATCCCTGCACAAATTTCTACTCTCTACTACAAAACCCAAATTTATCAGAACAGTAAAAATTTTGAATGCCAGTTTCATTAACTTTTGAAAGACTGAACCATACTGTGCCCTTAAGGTTCAAACAAAATCTTCAATATCATTCTGTCATTTTCTGCATGTATCTTTCTTATTAGTAATATGACAGTCTCTAAATAAATGAGTTCATTATCTAAATGAAGTCATAGAGCTAAGTAAATGATGTATTTTGGAGCTGAGTACAACAAAGTTACACATATCCCATCTTTCTTTTCTTGTTAAAAGTCAGTGTTATCATTCACTGAGTGCAGTAGAGTTGGAAATCAAATATATTTAAATGATTACAAAGTTACGTTTTTAATTTTAAAAAAGCAGAACTGTATGATGCAGCAAAAATCTCCAGGGTAAAATCTCCAACTCTTTCTGTAGCCATTATTTACAGAGTTCTCTTGCATTAGAAAAAAGTTTTTTATTTGTACATATCATAGTTGAAGTTGCAAAAAAATGAAGAAATATACCTTGACCTACTCCTTACCAAGGAGTAACAGATTCAGACTTGAACACAAGAAGTTTAGATTGGTTATGAGGAAGAAATTCCTTAATGTAAGGGTGGTGAGGCACTGGAATGGGCTTTCCAGGGAAGTTGTGAATGCCTCACCCTTACAGTAAAGAATTTCTTCCTAATATCCAATCTAAACTTCCCCTGTTTAAGTTCAAACCTGTTACCCCTTGCCCTATCACTACAGTCCCTAATGAAGAGGCCCTCCCCAGCATCCCTATAGGACCCCTTCAGATATTGGAAGGCTGCTATGAGGTCTCCATGCAGCCTTCTCCTCTCCAGGCTCAACAGCCCTAACTTTCTCAGCCTATCCTCATAAGGGAGGTGCTCCAGTCCCCTGATCATCCTCGTGGCCCTCCTCCTCCTCCAACAGTTCCATGTCCTTTTTATGTTGAGGACACCAGAACTGCACACAATACTCCAAGTGAGGTCTCACGAGAG